>DWME01006666.1:0-13392 GCA_018244795.1 Parelbella ahira ahira | reverse complement strand
TAGTCATTCCACTGTTGGAATATGGGTCTCCTCTCATATTGAGAGGGTTAAGGCCATAGTCTGCCACGCTGGCCAATCGCGGGTTGGCAGGCTTCACACACGTCAAAAAACATAACATTTTTTTATTATCTAGACTGGTGTGCAGGTTTCCTCACGATGTTTTCCTTCACCATTAGCAACTGATATTTAAACTTAAAACGCACTTTTATAAAGAGGTACGCGCCATGAATTTGAACCCAAGACCCCTGGAATGAGAGGCTAAATTCTTAACCACTAAGCTACCACTGCTTAATTTACGTAGGAATATACTACACTTCTCTGACTACCCCTTCGGGGACAACAGGCGTCAGGTTGCATTTTTAAAAGTGTTCTGATTTTTAATGAAATGCGGTATTAGTGTGACTTGATTTAATTAACTTAACATCCCCTGTATGTCGAAAAGCTTACATCATTTTTTTATCATTTAATAGCGTCTGAAAGAACATCAATTGTAATATTTGTAGAAGTTAGATTTGTTATATTTCAGTAATAAAAATGTTAAACTTGTGACTGTCTTGACACACGGAGTGATTTTCATGCCAGGCTTTAATACTTATGAATATGTCATAAAGTTTTGACAAAAAAAAGAAAATATATTAAACAAAAAAAGTTTCATTTACTGTTATCATATAGTTGCAGAATCAGTTGAAACGAAGGTGTCAGTTTATAAAAATGATACGAGCTTTCCGCTCAATAGGATTCTAGACTTGTCAAAAGTATTTTTTCTCTGCTAGAGGTTTCTTAGACATTCTCTTCGGCTCCAGCGGTATCCGTCACTATGGAAATACTGTAGCACCAGTCAAAATATTCAGAACTCATTTTTTCTGAAAAAAGCTTAGTGCATTATTTTTATTTATAAATAAATGATTGCAAGAAATTGGAAGAAAATATCGCATCCTCTTCAGTAATACATCGCCTATTACCTACGCATACTATTTATTAGCAACATTGTAGTATGATTATGTCGTATTTAATTTTTGAATAAATTGCATTACGCAATATATAGGTACAGCTACATGTATAATGACGATTAATATTGAGCATGTTTGCAATGTGGAAACAAACCAAAGGCTGTAACGACTGTTAGCTTCAGCATGGCGTCTATTCGATATTTAAAAATCACTCCAGAAGCTTCTGAAAATTTAATGAGTGTCACATAACGATAATAACCGGGGCCGACAATTGAGCGTGCTCTCCGAAGCGCGCTCATTAACATTTGCCACTGGCAGCCAGCTATCCTGAGGTTGATCGAACCCGGTGTTGTTCAACCTGAAATATCGCTTGTGATATGTTAGCGCCTCTGCATAGCAAAGCGTGTAAGAGTGCACGCCACCCGACACCAGCGCTCGGACGGTGTGAAAACAGCTTTTTAAATATTTTCCATTTTCATCCAAGACACGTAGGAGTATTATCTAGCAGTGAACATGCTATCAGACCCAGTCGATCCAGTATCAGAACATTCAGTATCCAATATTAAAATCAGTCTGATTGCAAGAAGGCGCAATTATAAGTACCTAGGTACTGAAAAATCTACTAAGCAGCTTCAAAACGCAACGTAATCAAATACACTATCAAATCATGTAGATACGACCGGCAAGAAAATAAATGATAACAGCGCATTTGGTAGAAGTGATTAGAAAAATTCGAAACAGTTTTATATGGATTTTCCGAGCTGTTTATAAAAATAATAGGTACATAAATAAGAAGCAACTAAGCATCCTTTTTATGTAATACTAATAAAAACATATGTACAATAACCTATCGGTAATAACAAATAAATTAATCATTTTATACTCTCTCTGTTATTACGCATATTTATTATCATATTAGATATTTTTTATTGTTCGCTAACAATAAGACTTGTTGTCTTTAAGTATTTGTAAGAACATTTGTATTATAAATTATGAAAGAACTTACAACGAGACGATCATAAATACGCTTGTTCGTTTTTTAAATATCGAACAATAATAATAAGTATTAAGACATATGACGATAATGACAATTTGGGCATATTATCTAACTGCTCATGTTTTTCTCTTATTTTTATTCTTCCACACGTGACGAAACACCCGGCAAGCGTAGTGCGCTATTTGACCTAGACTTGGCCACACATTGTCACACTAATGTTCTTGAGGCAGACGCCACTCGGCCTTGAACTAATTCGTTCCATTTTTTCGGCCCAGGCCCTTATCGTTACAATGATGGGTCAATCATAATTATCCCATATTGTCGTGAGGAAAGTCGGGCACAGTGATTCTCGGTCACGTGTGTGCTGCGATCCAGGCTGGTGCGCGATTGGTATCCAAGATTAGTTATTAATTCGTGGATGTAGAGCGTGAAATCAAGCGTTCAGGCTAAAGTAAGTAGTAGTTAGGTAGGTATATAGGGGCGCACGGAGCCGGCCGCTCCTCAGTCGTTGCTCGCTTACGCCGAGACCCTCTGCGTCGCCGGCTCCCATGAGCGGCATTTCCACTATCGATAGTTAAACAAATTTATATGTGATGTTAGTAAACAAAAAGTGTATAAATAAAAAGAGCGACGTGCTTTATCTGACAGTCTTCTTGTGAACTCTGTTTGGCCGCGATGTCTCTTCCGGGAGTTTTCCTCTTTTCTCACTACGTGGAAAGCTTTTGGGTAAGTTCATATCTGCGAATCTAATTCGCGGCTTCCCTATTAATTTACTTTTTAATCGAAATAATTTTTGCGGATTGTTTTTCCGGATATTTAACGCAGAATACTGCGTTGCAAATAACAACATGTGTGTGATATTTACATTGGTTAAAAGCTATGCGATTTTATGTAGGTACCGGTATGTAAAAATACATATTTATTATGCTTAAAATATACACTGTAGAAAACGTCAAAAATTTAAAGTGGAAATTACGAAGTCATGGCTAAAATCTAGATGGCTGGATAATAATTACAAATGGCTTAATTTCTCAATAAGTAGTGTTTTTAAATCACTCCATAAAATGCTTTGTAAAAGAATGTAGTAATGTATTTAATCTCAATAATAAATGTCGATTATTTGACATGAATATAATAAAAAAAATATGATATTTTTTACCTAATTAAAAATAATAAATGTAAAAGCGGGATATACATAAATAAACAAATTTGAAATTTTGTTATATCATGTGATAACTATGAAGTGAAATTTAGTAGATTACAAGCTAGTCATCCGTGTCTTTGGCTATGGTTGAAGTGTTTTCTTTAAAGATCACTACTTCCTGTGTCTACTGCAACTGTTGTTTGTATACCTGACCTTTGCGAGACTACATCGTTAGATGTTTCAGTTCTACCCTATATTTACACATTAACTACATTGTATTAAAGATCTATTAATATGTATACACGTCATCACCACAAGCTAGTTGGTTCTATTATTATTATAATGTCACGCTAAGTCACTTATGGCGTAGGCAGAAAACACCAGGTACGATATATCTCTATCGTGATGGAATTGACGGGCTTTTTGTTCATACATATTCTCTTCTCAGTTGGTTCTATTTATTTATACTATGACCATGAACATTTTGTTAGGTGGGAACTAGATACAAAACGGCTGTCTTGTTTTTATATTTTTTTTGGTTATTGTTTTGATATGTGTCTATTAGACCACGTGTCATATTCCTAACTTCATAATGAAGTTTCCATTGATGAAACATACTTCCGGTTGCTGTTTGAGAACGCAATAGATAAAAAAGTACGACACAAAAAACAAAATATAAACGAGTATGTCGGTTATACAATTAACTAATAATTATGTATTTTTCATATTATAGCGTAACTGTACGATATTAGGATTCCAAAAGGAGTTATTTTTAATGATATCCCCATTTACGACTTTAGTAGTTAAGTTTATACTGAGGCATTTTGGATGGTATTGGCTAGTTTCCAAATAACAATAGATATGGCATTACAATGTATCTTTTTTTTTATGCAGACTAGCATTATACCATAGATAAAATATCATTATCAGCCAGTCTCAGTCCACTAGTCCAGCCCGGCCCACTTAACATAGGCCTCCCGTGAAGTTTTCCGCCCATAATCCCCACGTCTGCCATTGTTTAGGCATAATATGGAATGTAAAATACCTATATATATATATACAGATATATATATAGATACATATAAATGTATTATACATCGTGGATACGTAACAATTGTTTTGACGGGTTTCTTTACGATATAATGTAATCCCGAGCAGACGCGCGCCGTGCAACGTATACCGGAGCGGAGCAATGCGTGCGACTACTTAACCGCAACGTTGAATATTCAGTATTTGTTCACTCATCGCAATTTATTAATATTCAAACGGTCGCTTACTCTTGCCTGATTCAAGGTTAATTTTTTGCTCTACATAATCAAGAATAATGTTGAACGCTTATCCGATATTGGCCGTTTAAGAGGCATTGATTGCTAATGATAGATTATTAAACTCGGGCGGAACAAATCCGGTGCAATGGTAAAGTGAGTAACATTACTATATACCGCTTATTACTGCTTTCGAAAGGGCGAGCACCCTAATATAAAGATCCCCTTTCTTATCTCGGGGCCCGTCCGCTCAGTGGCATATCTACAAAAATGTTTTTGAGGGTGCGTTACAACAAATATTGTAAAATGCGAAATAGATTCTTTTCGTACCCGTTGTTATTTCGTCGCTGTCCGCTCAGCTATTTCTGATAAGTAAACAGTAATAATACATTCTCGTATTACTGCTGTGCAATGAGAACATGCATTTGTGCAATCTGATCCTGGTGGAAACCTTTGATAGAGTCTAATGCAAAGAAATTGTAACGTTTCTGCATAACACTTATTTAAAAATTACCTTTAATAATTATGTACAATATATTACAGGCCATACGATTTTTTAACTTACTTTTTAATGCGTTTATATTTATTATACGACATATAGGTACTTATTGCATACCACGATATGTTACATTTTCGGCCAGGATTAAAATTATCGTTATATATTGAAAAATATGAGGGTCTTAAAATTTCATCATTAAACACGGTACCTGGGTACAATCATTTAATGATCATTTTGTTAAAATCGCAGCTGAGAAAACATTTTAATATCTTTATTTGCTGGTTCACGTGAAGTACCCACTGCTTTTGTTTTTTCAAAAGTTATCTAAACACTGGAGTAAAGTTAAGATTATTGAGTTAAGGTGAGGAGTTATTCGATCGTTGCACTTTTAATGTGTTCTATGATGTTTAAGATGCGTGTAAGTATCGGTACTTATTTTGATACTGGATGCCTAATGGGTCAATTTTCTTAAAGCTAACATCTGTGAAATATCTTAAAATGAACAAGTTAACAAGCTATAAGTTGTTAAAAGAAAACAAAATATAAGTTATTTGAATTTAGAATCATCAGTCCAGCCACAGATATTTAAAGTCTATTTGGTCAGTATCATAAAACGGTTACTTCGCTAATAAAACATTGTTAGTCATTATTCATTATATGAGACTAAATGATCATAAACACCGGACGTCAGGTAATTAAGCAGGGGGTAGCTAACGTCACATGATAGTTAAAACACAGTCCTTTAAACTTAAATACGTGTACCTATATTAAGCATCAAATAGAAAAAAACTCAAATAGACTGAAACCCAAGTTTAAAATGTTTGAACATGTTTCTCTCTGCAGCTTTAGCTTTCATTTGATTTTAATAACGACAAACTACCACGGAAAGCGTATACTTATTCAAACAACATAGAAATGGATGCGGAGTTTCACGTTGAATTGTTTTGTTGGTTATTGCGTTTATACATAGGGCGATACAGCCAAGACATGTCTGATAGAGTAGACAGTGCTAAACGTATTTTTAAGGTCTTTTTACTAAATTCCATTGTCACGCTACTGATCTCTATGAAAAATACAGAGCTATGTCAACGAGACTACTTTTATTTTGCGCAGTGTAGCGAACTGTCGCAGAAGACGGTACCTCGTTTATTCTTTATTAACAAGAGGCTAGACACGTGCCCGACCGCTAAATTAGCATATTATTGCACAGACACACTAAAATAATCACTGTCTAGTGTTAATTTTATTTTAATAAAAACAAGCAAGGAAATGCTAATTACCTACCTAATATTCATTTAACTTATTGCGTTATTTACGGCCGGTCATAAATATGTCACTTATGACATTTCGGACATTTACACATTTAGATACACATTTCCGTAACAAGTCAATACTAGATATACATACTGGCACAAACACGTAATATATAAATATTATAACACGTAATACATAAATATAATATGATTTCATAAAACTAGGTGATACCAATAAAATTTAACAGTGACATAAGCCTTAATTTCGGGCATGGCGCTTCCTTTTGCAACACAGCGTAAACTAAATTGATGATGTACAAGGACATACACATACGTTCATATAGGTAAGTATAATGTACATTTGCCTGCATATATAGGTACATACATACATATACGGCATTTCAATGATTTATTATGGGAATTCTAATTGGGACATAAAACGATCGAAGAAATCCATTAGTAAGTATTTTTTATTGTACCTATTCATTAAAATGCTGATTGTTGACATTTAATAAAATGAAAAAATATCTTAATTAAAACTTTTCAACTCGGATTTCGGTGGAAACATTCATCACAGGTAAAAAAATAATAAGATTTATTGTGATTATTCTTTGGCCCAGACATAATGTAAATTTAAACTATGTGTCAATAATTAATTATTCTAAGATTGCATCCATAATTTAAAAAAAAAATCGACACATATTTAAAGTATATAATCGGTAAACAAAGTACACAATTTGGCAGCTATTGTCCTTAATTAATAAAAATTATACATAACTTTGTAAACAGAAGACTTTGTTTTTTGCGAATAAAAAAAATGTCGCCAATCTTCCGGCTCGGGTTCATTTGACCGTTAATTTCAAGACGTGACCTCTGCGGAGGGGACCGTGCGGTATCCTACCCTGCGGCTATGACAGGTTTTACAATCCGTTTAATGTAAACTGGACCGCTTTGTGGAATGATAAAACTGTTTACTTTGCCCTTATTTTAAATTAAAAACAATCATATTACATAAATTACTTGCGTTAAATAGAAATTATTACACAATCATTTTAATGTATTACAGGAAAGCAAATTTTTTAAAGTATAAGTTACGAAATACTTGATTTAAAAAAATGTTTTAATTATTTCTTATAGTGTTCCCGTCTGGTAACTGAACATTTTTGTTAAAACAAGATTTGTAATCTTTAATCATAATAATAATTGAAATCGTAAGAGTGATTTTATAATTTTTACATTAGAGAAGGCCTCCTGTCCTTTCCACTACTATAGAACCATTTATTGCTTAACAAAACATAACATAACTGCTGTAAGAGATGGGATAGTCAAAAGTATGCGAAACCGGCGTGCGGCTATTAAGAGATTTATATATGTACCTACATATGTATAAAGAAGAAGCACGATACGTATGTAGGAATATATTTGGAATGCGGTGTTCTTTGCCTGCCCCATAAGGGATCTGGCGTTATAGTACCTATAGAAATAAAATAATAACACTACTGCTATTATTGTTTCCCACTGTGTAATAGCCAGACAAGTATGTAATCTTTATCGTATCATAATCCATAGAAGCGACACACGTCTGGTTAACCTTAGGGGGACTTTTTTGCAAACAAAATGTACATGGGCCGCGCTGATCATTAATTGACAGGTGTCGTTAAGTGCTTTTATGACCTCAAAAATAAATGTAAACATTGCGGTGTTCTATTTCTGCACAAAATTGGGGTAAAGTATAAGTAAAAGTATGTAAATTGTTAAAGGTTGTAAGCTAATTGTAAATAATTTTGCTTCGTTCTAGGATAAAACAAATGTTTTCTACTTTAAAAAGTGTTGTATAGATTAACCAATAACTCAACGTCATCATCAGCCTACTCCCGTCTACTGCTGGGCATAGGCCTCTCCAATTGCACGCCACTGAGCTCGATCTTCGACTCTTCGCATCCAACCACTGCCCTCCAGCTAGGTGGAGTGACGATATACGCAAAGTGGCTGGCAGTGGTTCGATGCGAAGATCAATAACTCATTATTGTTTAATAGTAAAGGATAGAAAGTAAAACTACTTTACCAGTCTAATAAATTCTTCATAATATCTATATAGGCATTAAAATTGTCGAAATAAAAACAAGTCTTCTGCAAATGTGACAAGAAATGGATTTGGCAAGAAATCAACCCGCCTACAAACTGACGCCGCTGCAGTTACTTATCCATATATTTAAAGATTAAAACCCTTATTTAAAATTCAGTCGTGTCTCTTTGTTGCCGTTGATTCAAGGGAAAACACCATCCTTGAGTGTATGTTTACATATATCCTTATTAAGTTATTTTAAGATTCAACTGCCTTTAAATTTCATTCATTATCAAGTCCGCATGTGTCTCGTTCGTCACTCGAGTACGATGGTCCGTTGTTACTGATTAGTTCGCTAAAACGCCACCATTAGCATCGTAATGGATTGCCGAACCGGTCGTGAACCTCTTTGATACAAAATTGGGTGGCGGCGACCAAGCACAGACGTTTCGCCTTAAACTTTCTTCAAGGACAAACAAGGTGCAGCTTAAAAAACCAGTCGCGTAATTGGACTTATATAAAATTGACATATTTATTTTTAGAACGAACAACGCAGATGATCAAGGAATATGCATACATACACACGAAAGTCACTTTGCGATGCCGTAGCCACTTTAAAATCAGTTAGAACGCAATAAATTAACAAAATGCCAAAACGCTTTTTCGATCGCTTGGTAAAATTTCGGAGGCACATTAATTACCATTGTACAAGAATGCGACCGATGAAAAAGGCGTGAATAATGTCCGCTCCGTGAAATAAATTAGAGCGTCGTTTTATTTTAATGGCGCGTCCCCGTCTGGCCTGAAGGTTATACGAAGGGAAGCAGTCGTATGCGTAGTGGTATAGTGACACATATCCGATGTGGCGAGACGATCGAACCGGGCGGCCTTCGGGAGGCAAAACGAGCAGCGTGGCGGGCCCGGAGCCGCCTTTCTGCAGGGAAGCTGCAGCTATAGCTACGAGTACGAGTGTACATGCTCTGATGCGACGAATAATCAATTCTTATTGCAAACCCGCCCCAGACAGCGGCGCGGTTCGCGCGACGGTGCGTGCAACAGATTTCACATGCCAGTATTTTGGGAGTCCTTCGGCGTATTCGAATAAAAAACAGCGAAGCTTTGTTCAGCAAGGGCTCGTTCCTTTCGTGTTACCCTCTTTATTTATTCTTGTTTTTATTATTCATTTATAGCCATATAGGTACAGCGCCGATTATTACCGATACATTAAATCGTAACGTGGTATCGGAGTTTACAATGTATGATGCGTATTATTGGCCGTGAATGTTTGATAGTACCTACCTATCTATTGGTTTAAAAGACAATTTCTTTAGTACAATGTTAAAACAATGATATTAAAAATAGATGTATTAACATAGGCTTTTTGAAGGACATCATTCTTTTACCGATTGCTCATGGTTCTCGATTTTTATTACCGAATGTTTAATAAAATCTGTGGCACGCAATTCTTTCATTAAATAAAGTAATGTAGAACTATATATATACATATATATATATGAGATTTGTTAGTGATGTTTTCGAAATTAATAAACTATCTATTTCATCATGTATTTAATTTAATGAACCGTCGATGATTGTAAGGTATTGTGTGAATATGAAGTAACAACAAATAAACAATAAATCTATTTCGATGCAATTTAATGAAAGGGGTTTGAAGTCTGCGAAGTTTATTAATCCAAGCCGGCCAGGATAGATGATAGTACAACATACTTAAATTCTCTATAACTTTTTTAGCTCTTAAAAAGTATATATTAGTACATAATATCATGCTATTAAAATAAGTGAGTGTCCGACAGGTTTCAACATAATATAACTCATATTTTTGGCATAAATTACACACATGAAAATTACCTGTGTTATGTCATGTATGTCTTGTTATGAATTTATATTTATCAGGAAGTGATAGTAATAAATACATTAACTTAATGAATCGAAGGCAAAAATATAGTAGGCTCCAAAAAATTCGCGTAAAACGGGTTTGATAAATGAAGGAATTCGTGAACAGAGTTGCGGGTTTTGGCCGGTACAAATAAATTTGAATGGCTGTTTGTGGACTTCAGTTAGGGTTGCCATTTCTAAAGTTTGGACAAAAGCTTTGACAGACCACAACGGACTTTGGAATTTTTAATAAGAAAAAGGACTTGTAAGAAAATGCTTCTCAACTTTTTTTTAAATAAATACATATTTTATGATTTTTTTAAAATATTGATATATTTTTGCAATGTATCAACCTAAATACGTACATATATGTGCAAATTTGGTAGTTAAAAAGCGTATATTTATAATTCATTATGCATAATTTCTAACCTTAACATAAAAGCTGTCACTCAAAATGTAAAGTAAATTAAACACTACGTTGATAATTTATTAAGTGCATTTTAGGCAATCATTTGGCCGTTCATTACAACGGGATTCGTGATTAAGTTTTTGTGCTCATTTACGACTATATCATTGACTTCACCGGCTAAGTGTGAAGCTGAAACGGTAACCCTGGTCTCAGTACAGTAAGGATTGTAATTAATTAAGTTAGCGATGAACCGCGTGAACTGGCCTCGATACACGCGGAAGAGAACTCTGTGCGCCGTCGTACGCTGCGTCGATAATAATTTAATACATCGCCTTTAATTAGTTACTGAATAGCTGGTCGAATAGTTGCAAGAGCTAATTGAGAGCACCCGGGTTCAATTTTTGGGATCACATGGTCGGTATATTATCTAACTTGAAATTCTCAATAGTAGGTGAAGTCTGGACTTGTACCCCGTGTATGGCATTAGGCTGTTCCCTATTCCATGATGGGGTGTATAGTATAGCTGTTAAACGTGAGAGTGTACTACACCTGTCTGTCTACTTTTTCTGGGAAGTACAAGGGTGATGTTATGTGTTCTTTAATTGGCATCGGATAAAATCGCTAAACGATTTTATTCCACCTCTCTTATGCAGACTTCTAAGGAGTAAAACACTGCCAACGTCTGTGTTTCTTGATACATATAACCTAGGACTCTTCAAAGCAAGGTTGAGTTGGCCTTTAATAACGTGCGTGCTCCATCTTAGAATGTGTCAACGCTTTCAGGCAGGATGGCGGCCAAACGTTAGCCTGATGTAGTAATAATAAAAAAACACTCAATCTTATTCAGTAGTCCCGAGATTATCAATTTAATAACTATTACCCGAACATAGAACTTACCGGGTTCCATACAATTGTTCACCTAAGAACAGATAGTTCTTAAGTGGTTCGCGATAGGTACGCCAGTGGGCGAAGGCTATGTTCGCAAGTGTATACCTACTCGTAAATTAACATTTTGCCAATACTCAACTCCTTGCTATCTTTTATAATGACACTCTTAACCTTGTCCTTGCTCGATAACAGACATTTCGTAAGCTTGTTGTAACAACGACTCTCCCTATACGATCGCATGTAGCTTACGTATATTTATGTTTTTTATTTTTAAATGTATGTGTAGTAGTAAGCCTAGTGATTTAAAATATAGCGTCGCAGTCGGGGGGACCTGGGTTCAAATCCTGATGTGCACCTCTTTATGAAAATGTGCAGTTTGATGGTGAGGGAAATATTTGTAAGGAAACTTGTACAATATGGATAAGATTTTTACTATTTACGTGGTAGATTAACGAAATTTAACTGACAATTTAAAGTCCAATATTAATGAACCGTGGTGACAGTTTCAAATTGATATCCAGGATGTATAACACAACTGGTCAATCCTGGGACGGTACACTGCTCTGCCTATCTTTCGGGGATAAACCGGTGTGATGTTATACTCGATAACAGAAAATGAAAAAATCAATACCCCTCGCAGTTTTACTACGCTTGTTAAACCCGTTGATAAAAATAAATACGCAACACTGCGTCTCACATTAAACTTTGATTGATTAATGTTTTTATAAGAAGTGGGTGTATTATTTTCGTAAAAAGATAATGTTTCGAGTGTATTTGATTTTGTCATGGTCGTCATTACGGGCTCATTACGTAACCGTTACTTACGTTACAGAAGGTGAAACGAATTTAGTGCGTTTTCTAATATTCAGTACTGCACTTTGATCTTAAGAGTAGAAGGGCGTAGCAATTTTTGTTTGAGACCCAGCGCGCGAAGAATGAAAGGGGGTTTTTCAATTTGTTTTACACAATAAATGTTTACCATGTTACTAATGTAATTTCCGACATGAGACTTAAGTTTAAAAGATAATGTTTTATGTTATAATATAGCGAACGTATTCCACAGATGAATGAAATGTTTCTCGGTAAAGCTATAAAAACAAACATTTAAAAGTTATTTTTTAAGAAGTTTATTCTCGATCTGGCTTATCTAAAGAGGCAGAAAGGACCTGTTCCGATCTTACGACTTCGTTGCTCGTTATCAATGTTTATAATAAAAACAACCAAATTTTACGAGTTTCTTGACCTAAACATCTTAGCCGCCGTAACGGTTAAAGCCGCTATTATCAACGACGAACGTCTATTTTCGTCGTTGACCAAAAATATGCGGCATATTAATGACCATGCGAAATTCAGTAATAAGTCTATGTAATGAAACACCATTGAGAGCCCTAAATGTATGTATAGTTCAGAGGTTCTTTTACCTTCATTTGAAGACTGAGGAATTTTGTTTCTTTTAACTTTGCTCACTGTATTTGTATCCTTAGGTGCGAGTAAGGTAGTTGATGTCTATTACACATAAACATCATCTTATTTTACCTTGACAACTTCGTTGGTTGAGTTGCAAGCACACTTTCTGAGCCAGAGGTTCCGATTTTTATCCCCTGGTCGGGTACTATTGGGTTTCTTAAACTTGAAATTCCTAGTAGCACCTTGGAGTTTGGATTTATGTTGGATGTATAGCAATAAGCTCACTCCTGTTTCACGCTCTTTCACATTCCTATATAGAATTACATGCGTGATATTATGTTATGCGTATAAATGACCTGCAGGGACGGTTATAGTACCTATTTAAAGAACTCCATGCCTGTCTGTGTTGTACGAAAATTACGCCCTGGTACTTTTAAGACGTAAAAAAATATATACTAGGCAAGTATGCTCCATAGGCCACATGCTAGATATAAAAAATTAAAAAACTTCCTCATACCATTTTGAAATCCGAACGCGATTGGAATAAATAATAGTTTAAAAAAACTAAAAAATACGCTTTTATTGCTAATCAAACTAAAAACTAGAAAATAATTTCAAA
>DWME01006665.1:0-13393 GCA_018244795.1 Parelbella ahira ahira | reverse complement strand
GGAGGCCCTGGCTTCAAATTTCGGGTCGGATACTATGGTGTTTTTTCTAATTCAGAATTTCTAGTAGTGACTCGGAGTCTGGATCTGTGCCCGATGTATGACAATAGGCTCAGCACCTATTCCATGGGACTTAAACGTAACTTGTGAAACGTGGGAGTGTATTATACTCCTCTGCCTATCTCTTCGGGGATTGCATGCGTGATGTTGCGTTTTTTATTCCCAACAATGATTATTATAGTATGCAGTAAAATATGAACAAACAATATTTTCATTTTTATGCTAATTTTGGAATATTTTGTTGATGAAAATGAAACTTACATAAATAGAGGTAAAAAAACTATGGCTATTTGTTTAATAACTAAAATATAAAAAATGTCTAAGTCCCCAGGACATGTTGGTGCTAGTTCAATACATGTAAACCTTGAGACTATAAGTGAAACTATTTAAATATGTACGTACGTGCAATTTCATCTTGAAAACATCATGTGTAAACGTCACCAAACTTCTAAGAGAAAAATACATAATTTTATTAGAGAATGTTCATGAAACGTAAAATAAAGTGAGGTAAGACATCTTTTACGTAATTCACTTACGTTAAAGGTGACGGTACACTGTTAATTCCCCCTTTTTGTTCTGTCGCCGTCTTTAAAGTTCCCTGTACATTGTCCAACACAAGATTTTCTTTTTGTATAACTGGTGGATTGTGAGAGTGTACTACACTCCTCTGCCTACCCTTTCGGGGATTACAGGCTTGATGTTACGTATACGTATAATATTTCTTTTTATTAAGTAATAGGCCGCTTAATGATCAAGATGGTTGTGAAGATGCAATTGCTATAACCCTTAAGATAACCGCTCTTCAATGAATATTGGTTTTGCATACTGATACTCTATATTTTGTGGAACCATTACGTACATTGGTTCGATTGTTATTCGAAAAAAAACGAATTTTTAATTATGATAGCACAGAAAAATCCATTAAATGTATATAATATAGGTATATATTATTAAAAAAAATTACAAAATCGTACATAATAAAATCATTGTCATAGTACGTCAGCCGCAAACCGCATCGTGTGTAATCAGCCTTATTTCGTTCGCTCAACCTAGGGTTGTCACTCAGCGTAATTAAAAATTCTTACGAAACACCTTAAAGGCCGCTACAAATCCGCTCTTTGTTTAGTACAATGGAGGTAAGTAAATCTAGTGTCGCTCTCGGTATAGATTTCACTAGACTTGATGTTTACGGACAGAATATCAAAGGATTAAGATTAATATTATTCATTAATGTATTAAGAAATGACTAGGAAAAATATATTCCACTGGGACTTTTTCTTTACACTAACGTCTATCTAGCATTGTATGATTATGTCAACGAATGCACCTTAGTAACAAAAAGCAAGGTGTCCTGTAATGTACTATTATATGCTATTCTAATAGTATTTCTGGTGGAGATATAGATACAACTTTAGACGGTAAATAAAAAGAAATTTATCTTGAAGTCCTTCGTAGCATTTTGTTATTTATAACAACACACAGCAAACATTAATATCGTCTACGATAACAGTATATGAGGATAATTCTTAAAACGACGAAACCTATTACATGACCCTGATATCATATGTACTTATTTTTCATTTGTAGCGTAGTCTGCAAAAATAAATATCTACACTAAATGATTCTAAAACTCAGAACAAACGCTCGACATTTATTTAGCCTATATTTTTGCAGACCGTACATACAGTTGAAAGTAATAACTTAAATGAGAAAACGGTTAAAACAAAAAAGTGGCAGCCCTGAGTGGATAGGTCGGACTGCTGTTTTTTCATTTGCGAATATTTTCCTTGGCTCACGATATTTTTTCAGTATGTTTTCCCAGTTGTAAGATAAACTACACTCCATCAAATGTACCTATATTTTTTTCCATCAGACCCTGAGTCTGTTTTTTAAATTTTATCTTCTATGTATATAACATAATGAGACTCGTTCGTTGGTTCAAGTAAGAAATGAATTGAGTTTTTATGTGCCGTTGAAACATAGCTACTTATTTAATCAGTCTATTAGCATTCGAAAAAATACTATAACAGTTCTGTTCAAACATTACACCATAAATCATGGGTTCCCAAACTTATTTTATATATATACATTTACATTCCTACATAACTTCATGCCAGATCCCATAAAGGATAGACGGAGAACACCGAATGTCAAATACCTCTATCCTTATGTGCCGGGTTTCTTCGATATTCATCACTCGTTTCATAAATGCATGCAGGCCACGTTAATACAAACGAAATAGTATTAATACTTAAGGCCTTTCGAATGAAATAGACATCGCTTCAATCTAGTTTTAAACTACTCATTTATGGTTCGTAATTTACAACTACATGTATTTGAAACCAACCAGGCCAAATATGTTCTATAAGCGCGACTATTAAACTGGTAATATACGAGTTGTCCCAAGATATTGTTATTACTATTACTTTATGTACAAATATGTATATCGGTGAAGCTTAAAAAAGCTCGTTAATTACGAGACAGGAAGGCAAGTTCCAGTGGCTGGTTCGGTTGGGCAAACAAGGTGGATGATAAGCATTAAACTCGCTCAGTTCGACCGATCTTTGTCACCTCAACTCCGTTAGGCCGGCCGCAAAAAGACAATGGCGGCGGCGTGACGTCACGGGCCGATGGATGCGCGGGCGCATTCGACGCGGCCACACCAACTGTTTAATAAACTGGGTTCCATTAAAACTGGTGATTAGGGGTATTGGATTGTGTGATATATTAAGTAATATCACGGCTGTAATCCCCGAAGAGGGAGGTAGAGAAGTGTAGTACACTCCCATGTTTCACCGGTTACGTTAACGTCCCACTATGGAATAGCAGGTGAGCTTGTGACATATTACTATTATTATTATTTCATGCCATCTAGTCTCTAACAGGCTTGACAGTGAGCATAGAGTGCCAAATAAATCTATCATCACATACTGCCATGCGTCTTCCACCTATGTCACACTCTTCATACATGTAGGTACGCCGGTTCTAACTGCCCCATCAGTCAGTAGGTACTCGATCTATTGTGTGATATAAATGTTGCCTAACGACTTAACGATGTATAGAACGTAAGGACATTAGTTAGTTAAGTAGATTTACTTCAAAATTGTACACTTAATTTGAAATAACTTGACAGGACTACTTTTTTATTGTTCAGCCTGTTATAATTATTATCTATGTCGAAGGTGTCATAGACAAAAGATCTGATGACAGATCGCGAACATTTATATTTATATTTGTCATTCATATGTTTGGCATGATCGGAAATAGATCCCAACATCCTTTTTAACTATTTTCCTTTGTCATGAGACATGGGTAGCAGATAAACCAATACGAATCACAAGACTGCCATCCCAGTTATGTATACAATATGTAATATGTATGTATGTATATATGTACATATGTATGTATGTATGGGTGTCTGTGGTCATGTTTCAAATGAAACTATAAGTGTTAATCAGCAGTGCACAACTTATAATTAAATTAGCATTCATTGTACTTGTCACTTCTTATCTATGATTCGTCAAAAAAGATATTTTTAGAAAACGGCTCTGGACGCTTCAAATCACAGTTATTCTGTGACTATTATAATATTCTAGACTTTTGACTATTATAATTATCATAGAACAATTATGATTTCAAACTCTTACAGATTTTTTCTGAATAATACGGTTTTTGACACATCACAGTCTTCTCGCAAACGAGATTTATGATGGTAAGCGTCGTACAAACGTACATCTGGACATAACTCTTAACTACACATTTGGATGTAACTACATCTCTATCGGATACCAGGCTTCTTTTAAATAAATAAAGCTCCTGTGTAGCTTATATTTCGCTTAGCCCTTAATTCCCTTTTAAATTTAAAACTAAGAGACAAGAATGCTGGTTACCGATAACGTCAAAGGAGTAACGTTTTGCTTATATATTTTTTATTTACGGTTTTTAAGCTCTTATTACTGTCTAAAGCTTTCTTAATACCATCTCATTCATAGGATTGGAATATGAAAACAGCTCATGGTCGTTTTTAAACTGTGGCCTTATTAAACCTTGTTATTTTATACACTGATCCATCTCCAGCAATGATGTCAATAAAATGATGCTTAACAGCAAGATAAACTGCTGCAGCAAACTATAAAATGAGCTTTTTACCATCTTTAACACATACTCTACATACGAAGTACTTGCAACCGTCTGAGACTGAAAGAGTTCTACGAGTTAACCCTCCACTTATATTATAATACCCTTCGGATACTGATATAAAAACAGCCTCCGACATTCTTTATTAACCCCTCCGCGATCGTGGGACCAGGTGAGATATCAACTGCGCCTTACAGTCTTGGTACTTGCGTTAATTAATTAATATATATGTAGTACTATATACGTTTTTATTTTTATTTACCATGTCATATGTATTCACATATGACCGGTATTAACTGGTATCATATGAAATGATTAGAACAAATTCATTGTACTTATCATTCCTTTCTTTCTACCTGATTATGTACATATATCGTTTCAAACACATATTTGACTTACGTCAAGCTTTATGGCTGAGATTGCTTTCTATGTCATATAAAAGTAATATTACATGTGTATATCTATCCCCGCACGTGTAGGCAAAGAAGTGTACGAGTACACTCCCATGTTTGATCAATTACTTTTACGTCCCATAATGGAATGAGGGGTGAGCTTATTGCCGTTCGCCGGCCCAAAATCCAGACTCCGCGCATCTACTGGAAATTTTAGGTTAGAAAAACCCAGCTTTGCTCAATCTGGAGATCGAACTAAGGACCTCTCGACTTAGCGCTAGCAACCACTCAACCAAGGAGATAATCAGGCCAACTTTGTAAAGCCAAGATTTATTAAAAAAAAATAACAATGAAACCAATTATAATTTAATTTAGAGTATCAAACATCATGGTTCCTCGTAGCGTCCGGTCACCAGAAGATGGATAGAGCACCTGTTCGTAGCGCCTTCGGCTATCTTCGGATGTGTTCGGCGAGCTTCGTGTGTGTGTCGAAATACATACATTTAAAATGAATACATATGTAAAAATTTAAAGATTACCTGTTGGACACCGTGTGAAAGTATAATCCCTGCAATTTTACCTTTTGAGTAAAACTTTTGTTTAAACATTGCATAAAAGTAATCAATACTCTTATTAGTAACTAATACTAAGTTGATTAACTGATCCCAATAAACCTATACTAATAGTCATGTTCCAAGTCAGTTGCACATGTCAGCTCAATTGCTGCTCTCTTGTTTAAAAGGATAGCAGCACGTCAGGAAGTCAACATGATATTCTGTTCTGTTTTAGACTGGGCACATTTATGCACTACGTATAATAAGAATGTATTATAAATAAAGAAATAAATTATTTCTAAAGAACATTCAAACGACATCAATAAATAAGTAATCTATGTACCCACGAAAGATAGAATGTTAAGACTTTTTGAACGAGACGAAAGGCTGAAGATATATACCTATGTACATACTTATAGAGAATGCTTAAATCCTAAGCTTATACTATCTCCATAGCAGACTTCATAAAAACTATTTCAGCCTTGAAAGCATAACAGATGGATATACTGTAAAGTAACATCACGCCTGTAATTCCCGAAGGGGTACGCAGAGGAGTGTAATACACTCCCACGTTTCAACAGTTATATTTACGTCCCATGGAAGAGGTGATGAGCCTAATGCCGTACACCAAGCACAAATCCAGACTCCGAGTCTACTAGAAATCCTAAATTAGAAAAATTCAATAGTACTCGACTCGGGATTTGAACCCGCGATCTCCCGATCGGCAGTCGCGCTTCCAACCACTCGACCAACGAGGCAGTCAAATACTATATTTATTGAAATATTACTATATAAGTACCTACTGATTATAAAGTAGGTACTGATTTTAGGAAATCTATGTTATACTCTAATGACCGACCGAAATAAAAAAAACAGTAAATTAGTCCTTCCGATCTGTTCAAAACACTGATATATTCTATAGATATTTTAAAATATCCAGTGGCCAAAAGTTTTAATACAATGCGCCGCGAAGTTGGAACCAATTAAACTATTCTAACCGGTCTATTCTTCTGTCTGCTTAATAAAATATCTGCATTCAAAAATAAATGGGACACGCAGTGGATTCCTGACCGTGCTGCAACGTTGACACCGAAAAATATGTCAACCTTACATACAGGGTGATTCAGGAATGATATACGCGTACAACCTGACTCTACATATAAATTCATTATACTGTAGGTACTCATTTTCCAAGGTATTTCGCCCCAAAAGAGAGTTGAAGAAAGCTCTGTATATGTATAAAGATTTTTAAAATATAAATATTTTATTTGTTTCCATCTTAGGATATGTTATTGTAGATTCTGTGTGACCTATTAACGTTTGATTTGTAGTCATTAAAGGACGACATTGAGTTGTACGTAACAGTAGCAAAAAGTCCTAAATAGAAAAGTTTCTCTTTGTACGAAGGTGGAAGACGTATATTCAATGTGTAACCTCACATGATGACGTCATCATCGCCGTAATCAGCAACAATTTCGTCGTTCCATTGCTAAACGGCATGAAGAAACCTGCACATTTTAGAGTTCTCTATATGATGTGAATACTAAGTTTCGTGGTCTCTCAAGTGAATGCTCAAATAGGACAGGAGACAGGGTTAGCGCGAAAATAAATATTATACTTAAGTTATATAAGAGGCAAACATTACGTCAAATTTAAAATGTATCTCAATAATATTAAGACATACGAAAAACAAACACGCTGTATCTGGTAAACCCTTTCTTGGGCGTCTTTTTTTATTATTTATTCCTTTTTCAAATCAATCCTTTTTCTTTTTGGTGGCCATTAGGTTTTTTATTCGTTCGGCTATCTTCGTTTTTTGTGGGGATCCCAAATTAATATAATGTTTTTTGTTGGATGCTATCGGAACAGGTTCGAGTCCGGCGGTGGGAAAGGTCTAATGAAAGTGTTTTTTCGTTCCTCGATAGTTTTAGATCGAACTTTCGATTTCGTCGGGCACATTTTACGATTTGGGACGTAATCTTTACTGGACTTTCCTTTCGTTTCTACTATTTCAGCAATCAACTTACTTCTACGCTGTTCCATAAGGTTATATATTATTTGAACTTACAATAATTGAACTCCAACTTACAACCTTTTTCTTTAATGCTCCTAGGGCGAAATTTACAATCTCTCTATAGATCCACACTTGGGTAGCGTAGTAGAAGACGACGTTCCAGACTTCCAGAAAATGCCAAAAAGACCCAAGCCCAACATGAGAGGTTTACAAACATACAAAAAAATTCTTAGGTTCGATTGTTATCTATTGGAAACAAATAGGTTTTCATCTCATTCATAAACGATCAACGGATACATTTTAAAATTTGGTAAAATTGTATCTGTTCCGTTCTCCCTTAATGCCTTAAAGATGAAGCGGAGAGACACAACATTATCTAAGTGAAACATTAGTACTGAACGTTAATATAAATATATTTATCACTATTAGGTTCTGTTATAACAATTATTATCATTAAATAGTCCCACTAGATGCTTTACGGGGTAGGAAGAGACTACCGGTGCCACATATCTCTAATAACAGACCGCACGTCCTTTTATACATTCATCACATTATTTAATAATACATATGTATAAGGCATAAAGTGTGTATACAGTGCAAAGCAATAATAAATGCAACAAACACTAACCTCACACAGTTCCCGACACATAGACACATATAAGTACACGAACCTGACCTTCTGCCCGTTCCTCCCGCTAATTAATGACGGAGAGGGTTCAACAGGTGGTCCCTTACATTAACAATGAATCGAATAATCTGGAACAATCCAGACACAAATGAGTGGGTTGTACCTTTTTATATATGTAATAATCTAGACACGAACGCTTTAAAAGGTGTGTTTTAACATATTTGGTGGTCGGGGTATTAAAAATTGTTAAGTATCACAGGAAATTATCTCTTGTACACTAACAACGTTTACTAAAGACTTGATTATTAATATAAAAGTTAAATTACCGTGGGTTTCGATATGACACGTTCGTTTATTAGTTCAAAGATTAGTAACCGAAGTCAAGAATAAAGCTGAAGGAGAATTTTTATATAATTGGATAAAATTGTCATTGGAATAAAGTGTATTGTATATACAACTGCGATGCAGAGACCTACCTACTAAACGTAACATAACTCCTGTAATCCCCGAAAGGGTAGGCAGAGAGTGCAGAATTGAGAGTATTGTACACTTTTTACACGTTTTAACAGTTACGTAGGTCGCATCACGGAATAGGCAGTGAACCTATTGCCATACACCGGACAAATCGTGCGTGCGAATTGTGCTGGAAAATCTAAGTTAGAAAAATCCAATGACACCCGATTCGGAAGTCGAACCCAGGACCTCTCAACCAGCACAGCGCTTGCAAGCAATAAACTACTAAATATTCTAAAGATCTATATTACATACGATCAAAGTCGCCTTTGCTGTCCGAGCCGGTCTATTTGAAAAGACCCTAAGAGTATCTACAGGCAATACAGTTACGAACTTTTAAAAGAGAAATAAGAAAGATAATAATTATATTCAGTATACGATTTCATACAACATAATTACAATAAATTTTATCTTTTTCAGCTTCAAAAATTAATACACTGTCAACACTTATTAGGAAGACCCACGAAAAATCACATATTCAAAACCTTCAACCTTGGTACCTTCTGCGAATCGTCGCCCGAGCCAGTTAAGCTGAAGTGGACATACTGCCCCATTGTAGGCCCCGAATCACCAGATACATCTCGTTTTTAATCCAGCGATCCTTTATCCGCGAATCTCGCCGAAATGCCAGACACAACGCATAAATCCTTATTTAAATATACCCAGCCACTGTTGAAGGCATTTGGACGCAAATAACACTTCGCAAAAAATTCCAAATAAAACCTTAACACGACGTACTAAAGACTAAAATAGCTTGTATATGATATATCGAATCGCAATTTAAAATAGACTTAACTGTCAACAACGGCAGTTGAAAAACAACTTTGATTTATGTACAATAGAGTGCAATTCACAGTACAGTATTTTCAAAGGGTTTTTATAGTAATAAATAAAGGAATATCGAAGTTGGCTGTGTCAACAACGCGTTGCATTCTTGTGTAGAGTGTACGACACACACGAATGTACAACCGCGGGTCGGTCTGTGTGTGCGTGGACGCAAATACTTATTGGTAAATGTTGACTTGGGAACAGGGTTGCGTTGCATAATGGAGTCGCCTTAACTCTATTTAATTTCGGATAGTTTGACACAAAACTTTAATCCAAGTTCACCCTTTCCTTCCGTTTTTTGCTAAGTCGTCTTTCTTAACAATTCTCAGATAGCCACGAGCTTAGGTCCTCTAGGTTTTACCGACGGCACATCGTATCAATCATCTTGTGTATTGTAATTGATTAAAACTGCCTAAAGCCTTGAAAAAAATGATAAGATCTATTCTATTGTTATTACTCTCTAATTAATTTGTCATAAACGGTCGAACAGATAAAACAATTATTGCACAGAATTAATAAAGATACATAATAATGTGATAGAGATAAAGATTGGATTGCTTGATAATATTTTTGCAATTTATTTTAAATGCCAATTTTTTACATGACAATTAATGTCGTCTCCACGCCATCTCTGTTCCCGCTCCCTTGACCTTGAAGCGGCCCCGTTCCCGCGAATCAGCCGCTCTTGCGGGATGCTGCGCGCTGCAGTATTATGCTTATTTTCGTACCATTTAGATAATATAAGCGCAAAAAAAATACACGAACATACTAAGAATTACATGCGATACCAATAAAACAATGCATTTACTAATATTCGTGAAGAAAGGGTTGTGATTCGTAACCGATTTATTATTGACATGTCTGTGTTACAGATTTGTATATCATACAAAATTAAACACTCAACATACAATAGGACAAAAAATCATCACAATGATGAATATTATTATCGTTATGATGACACAAACTGAGAAACTTCTCATACAAAATCTCACACTTAAAATATCAATTGATAACTTTTGCTGTACTAGCTACTATTATTTAAAACAGTATCTATGTATATAATCGATATTAATTACTAAAGAAATATCTTTCCCTATAAGTAAGAAAGTAATGCAGTACTTTAGCACTTTCTTATAAAACAGATCATAAAGATCGCAAGTACAAAATTAATTCAGCCAGGTATAATTTTAACTGCAAAGTATATTCAATTTTTTAATAAAACTCATATATTTTGAATTGAAGAGTTGTCATCATCCGGTTTTATCAGCCTACTGCTGACACGGGTCTCCTCTTAAAATGAAAAGGCTCGGGACCATTAATTACCACGCTGGAGACAAGATTTAAAAGAACATCATAGGCCACTCCTAAGGCGTCAAGGTTTCGTGATATTTGCTTAATAAAATAGCTAAAATACTAGATCTACATCTGCTTAACATTAAGCGTCTTCTGAAATTAGCAGGAAATGTCGGATGAGAAATGATGAAAACACTCGAATCAATTCACACCTTATGTTCATCGATGTGGCGATGGTTCATCGATGGACTTTCGTACATCGTTACGATAATAATTATACACCAATATCGCATCTCGCGGTCATATATAAACTGGAGCTTTACACCAATATCTCTTTCAAAGTTACAGCCAGCTCTCGGACTATTTTTTACTTGTACAAAATATAACTCCTTATGGAGTACAGCACGAACAGCAAACTTTAGCTACCTTCGGTCTGAAAATTGTTGTCCAGAGACAAAATTATTTTTTTAATAAAATAGTTAGCCATTCACTAAGATTATACCACTGATAAATTTATTCTTTAGGCAGGTATAGTTATATCCAGAATAAAAGTCGGTATACTGCATTACCTCGCTTACCCACAACATAACTTCATGCTCTTATTTCTCCGAAGAGGTAGGCAGGGAAATCTAGTAGTTTTGTTACATACATACATATGTTCAAGCCAAGTCCTTCAAGGGGTAGGCAGAGAGCACGAAGTGCAAGTTATGATGATGAAGGTAGGAAGGAGAGTGTAGTACTCTCCATCGTCCCCCCAGTTAAGCTTACGTCCCATGAAATAAGTGGTAAGCTTATTGCTGTACACCGGGCACAGATCCCAGACTCCGAATCACCACTTGAAATTCTAAACTAGAAAAATTCAATAGTACCCGACTCGGGATTTGAATCCAGGACCTCCCTATCGGTGGTCGCGCTTGCAATCGCTCGACCAACAATTTTCCTCCCATAGTTTTATGAAAGCCATTCACCTGCCGTACAGTGTCTATCAACATAACTAAAGCATAAAACGGACGGTAATTAAATTTTACACCACTTTTATACTGCAAAGTAAATAAAGTAACAGGTAACAGGTTATTGCCCTTTGATCTTTAAGAGATCAATAAAAATTTCACGATCCGGCGACGCATTCATTGGTCACCGATAACCGTGTAGATCACCCCGGATTCAATTCCCGGGGTAAAAATTAAATCTACGTAGAAATTACTCTGTTGCGGGCATAGACAATTGGTAAGCTGTCTTTGTGTTTCTAGATCACCCTAAACCCTAGTAAGGGGTTAACACCATTCAAATTCTGGCGAGTATTTTTTTATTTTAAAAAATGGGATCTCACCCATCTTATAAAAGTGATTGCCACTGCGCAGGTGAACAGTACGTAGAAAGCGGTACAAAGCGTTATATTAAAGTGAGCTCACCTTTTTTCTTTGTCCAGCAACCGTGGATAATAACTCGGTATAAATCAATACATAATCATAATGAAAATCATCTATAGTTTTACGCAGCCTCGCCGTGGACCGCGGTCGCGAGCCCTTCAAAATTAACCGGTTCCTATCACGCATCTCTTTCTGGCACACACGCTTTAAGGTGTATGTGTCTCATTCCGCCCTTCGGACATTTTTTCATCTCACTCTCACCAGTGGTCTAACTACCACTTTCCCTTTTCATAGGACGAAGACACTGAATCCTGCGTCTCTTTCGCGCGTACGCGCTTGTTGTTACGCCGTCTCTATTTCCAGGAGTCAGGATTTGGCCTTGAGACTGAGATGCAGAGTCTGGTCAGAGCTATTTTTACTTTTTACTCGGAACGATGACTAAATGCGTTAAGAAGCCAGTGGCGAGTCTTCAGAGCGTTTTGTGTTGCCTGCACTGACTTATGTATCCAACATAACTATTACGTTCTTGGTTCTAATCTGCCGTTCATGTGGGCTCGGTGGTTTGATGAGATTGTCATTACATTGGTGTTAGTGTGGATTCGATTACGGAAAACCTTATTGATCGTTCCGTAATTATGTTAGCACACAGTCATCTTTTAAATTCTGTCTCGAAACATTTTATTTAATAACCACACACCTCTGCCAACCCCTTCGGGGATTACAGGCGTGATGTTACCTTTTTTTAACAAAAATATTACTCCCATGATGAATATTACCAACATAGCTAATGACTATAATTTCATATCATAATGCCTCATTTGTTCAGGAATGGCATAAACTAAATGCACAAATATTACTTTTGCTCTTAATTAAATTATTTTAATACACTACCAGTAATTGGTGTTTTTCAAAATTAAACGAGAACCATATCTTGCCATACACCGGGCACAGATCCAAACTCCGAGTCACTATTACAAATTCTAAATTAGAAAAATCCAATAGTACCCGACCGGGGATTCTAAGCCAGGACCTCCCGATCGGCAGTCGCACTTGGAACCACTCGACCAACGAGGCATTCAAATTACTTAAAAAATCACAAATACATAACAAGTGCTGAAGGAGAAGTAGGATGGATTGAATCTTCATACTCTTCCTTAAGACTAGACCACGCCAAAGTCAACGCTATTTCTCATCAGATAACAGTTGCAGTTGTGGTACGGTGCTGAATACAAAATAGGGATTATAAATTTTAAATATGTTTTTCTAAACGAAGAGAGTTGGAGACGAGCAAGCGGTCATAAATCGCCCCTGCGCTGCATGGAAATCTGCCACCGACCTCGAATAGGTCTGTAGGATAGGATTCTTGATGTCAGTCAATCTAATTATTCAGTCAATCTAACTATTACAAGTCATTAATAACATTATTCTTAAATATTAACTTTCCTTTGACCTATTATTGGATTATTTTGCGTAATTAAAAAAAGGAACCTGAAATTAAACCGGTGTTGTACAACCGCGCAGGTAAAGTTTATCATTGCATATAATATGTGTATGACACGTTATATATCTATGCAAAAGTACTGAAGCGTTCTTAGTTCTGACGAGCT
>DWME01006664.1:0-13393 GCA_018244795.1 Parelbella ahira ahira | reverse complement strand
GGAGAAAAATGATACAAAATGATGCTGTAGTAGTGTAGTAGTTGATAATTACGTTGCGCAGTCTGGTCTATTTATTTATAATTTTTGCCTTGCCACGATCGATTGGACTAATGGTCGCGATCGACCGGTCGATCGCGATCGACCGGTTGGCCACCCCTGATGTAGAGGTTTTAGGGCCCATAGAGAACATTTTAACAACGTCCAGGCTTACAGACAAGTAGGTACCTATTCTCAAAAAAGTTCTATACTTATCATGTTTCAGAAATACATCGATGTATATCGGAAACTTAGTTGTGGGGATACAGTGTGTACTTTTTTACCCCAATCCAAACATGGGAGATGTTTTCCTATACCGATACTACTTGGTCACAGATACAAGGGAGGCGGAGACAGCGGATATTAGCAGCCCTATCCTAGGCATAGGCGGCAACATCATACCTGTATTGCCAGATAAAATTGAAAAATCCATCAAATGCAATTTCAATTTTTTGAAACTTCCAGTTTCTTTTGGAACGTACAGATTTTAAGATTGATTGATAGCGGAAAAACAAAGCACAGATATTTTTCTACATGAAATATTCTGATACCTAGTCTAATATTGTGTATTATTACATATTATTTTGAATAGATGTTGTTATCTGTAATATTTCCAAAAAAAAAAGAGAGGGACCTTTTTAAATAAAATATCGAATACAAAACTCGCAGGCAACAGGGTGCTTATTACATATAAAATATATTTTTCTTGTGCAAATCGATAAATTAATTGTCTACATTATTAAACCTAAAAAGCCCATTCAGTCAGGTTTCGTCAATTTTGTCCCATCGAACATATTGAACAAAAACGTAACATTACGTCTGTAATCCCCGAAGGGTTAGTCAGGGCAGTGTAGTACACTCCCACGTTTCACCAGTTACGTTTAAGTCCCATGGAATAGATGGTGAGCCTATTGCCATGCACCGAGCACAATTCTAGACTTCGAGTCGCTACTAGAAATTCTAAATTAGATAAAACGAATAGCACCCGACACGAGATTTGAATCCAGGACCTCTCGATCGGCAGTTGCGCTTGCAACCACTCGACCAACGATTGTAGTCAAAAATACATATATACACATGTATTGAACAATTCGATAAAACTCCAAAAACCTGGTAACTGTAGTCCCAAGTGGTCCAGTTGTAATCACTTGGGGTTCCTCTCAGCTTCGTTTGGGGAGCCCTTTTACCGCAAGTTTGTCGCCCCTTAGGAGCTTAACAGCGTAACGATTTAAACTTTCACATTGCAGCAGTACTGGGTACCTTTATTTAATTACGGTGTGATAAACATTATTTGGAGTGTTACATTTTCTTCATCAACTATTTTATATTTCTTTTGTTGGATGCGGGGGTTTCTCTGAACTAGATGAGTCAAGGCCACCATCTTAGGGCTATGACTTTCGTTAAACGAATTTAAGTAATGTACATATTATTGTGTGGGTAAGAAAATCCGTGACGGGGTGGAGTAAGAACACGTCTCACGGCTCTATGTCGGGATGTCAGCTAATAGCCGTGTTCGGCAATCCCCAACCTGCAAGCTCAGCTTCGGGATTATAGCCACAAACGCCTCAGGGGAAGCCTATGTCTAGCAGCGGGCGTAGACAGGTTTGATAATGATAATACTGATGATGATCATTGTGCATTTTAATTTATACAAATTAACGTAAAAATGTTGTTAAAACCCGGTTTAGTTGTAAAATTCATTTTTAACACCGAAACTCGGTCAGAACAACGATTTATAGGCCTTTGCACCCACGACGTCATTGGTTGAAGTCCGCGCCCGTGGAAACGATTTATCAATTAGCATAGTAATGTCCAGCGAGGACCATTACATTAATAGCGCCGATACGTGGGCGTTTTTATTTAATAAAAATGTCTTTGACATATAATTTTTTACGCAATTTCACTAAGTATTCATATCTGCATTTTGAGATTAAGTTATGTTATTAAGATTATAAAAATAACATTATCCGGGTATACATATATTATCTGATATCTTGTTAACACGATTTAAGCAACAAAGAAACGTAATATGTATAATACATTGGTTTTTTTTTTATTTTGTCTTAAAAAAGACTATAAAATGGATATCGCTAATCAAATATCTACTCTGTTTATACAAAAACATATAGTTTTTATATTGTTTATGTTTTTGTATTGTATTGTGTGCCCGGTGTACGGCAATAGGCTCACCGCCTATTCCATGGGCCTTAAAATTAACTGGTAAAACGTGGGGCACTACACTCCTCTGTCTACGACTTCAGGGATTACAGGCGTGATGTAATGTTCATTTGTATTGTATAGTATTGTAAATGCACACAGACTTTGAGATCGCTTGTGTCTAAAGTTGTGTTGAAATATATATATGTCAATGTATTTGTTCCGTTATAAAATACGTAGACATCCTATTGTCTCTATAAAATTCATGTTCCTTAGGTTGTACCCATGTGTCTATTGCATAAAGCTTGGTATAAATAAACAATTTGCCCGGTGTATGGCAATAGGCTCACCGCCTATTCCATGGGACTTAAACGTAACTGGTGAAGCGTGGGAGTGTAGTACACCCCTCTGCCTACCCCTTCGGGGATTACAGGCGCGATGTTACGTTATTTGTACCCTGACGCCTCCAGTCCTGTGTCTTTAGTGTATACTTAGTTTAGGTTATGGCTGTCTCGAAGAAATCGTTAATTCAACTACCTTTTAGGTACCGTTGATAGAGTCAGCCATAAATTCTGTTTTATATGCAATATATATATATATATATATATATATATATATATATTGCATATATATATCTATATATCTATATATGTATATATATATTGTGTGGTGTATAATGAGTGACACAAAGGATAACAAATGCAATTTTAATAATGATGACTCTCATATCTTGACCAAATAGGCCAGGTACAGGTTGATGGTGGTGCCAGAAGACTTAAAACCGGGCATGCAATGATGAATGATTCTGCCTGTCCTGTAAAGGACCCGGACAACCCAAATAAGCCCAAATTCCAAGTAAATTTGTGCTGAGAGCCATGCAAATAACTAGTTACCTACATATAAGGTTGCAGAAAAGCCAATCTGTCATGTAGACATAAATATGAAAATTGAAAAACATTCGGTATCCTTTTGTGTAATAACTGTTAAAGTATAACATTAAAAACTAGAAATAAAATAAATTCTAAGAAGTAATCTGTATATAAACTTTGTTGTACGTGTTTCCCTCGTTTCTTTTACTTACAATGTTTCAAATGTAACGCCAGTATTTGTAACACCTTCATTGTTGTGGTACAGGCAGTAAGCACTTAGGTCATTACTTAGAAACCTTAGAAGAGAATTGCACAGAAAATAAGTTTAACTAAATGAACCTCAATATTTCCAGTGCCCAACGTCTATGGACAAAAACTGACATGTCAAATGACAAACAGGTGACTAAGTGCTAAATGGATTGTTAAAAGTATCTAAATATAAGAAATTAAATAAAAGAACAATAAATACTTAATTGTAAAACGATATACATAATTCAAAGCCCGGAGGCGTTAATATTGTAAATGATAAATTAGTATAACCAACATCAGACGCTGGACAATGACGAATTCTGTGTGGATAGCCGCTAGCAGTACATTTTTATAACCGTTTAAATGACCGCAGTGACTGATGCGTTGAGTAGTTATTTAACGCATTAACTGACTCACTCTGTGATCAAACAAGCTAACCGGACTGCAAATTTTATGATTTATTTTCTCGTCTGTCCATCGAAGAGGAAGGCAGGCAGGAGAGGAAGCCATAATTATGTACTTTGAACCAATGTGATCGTGGAATTGGTCATCAATATTCTATGAATCCACTATCGTAACCTGTATACTTCGAAATCGAAGTATTAACAAAAATTAAAAACACACAGGTGTTTCGTTACCAGTCAAAACAAAGGAGCACATCCCTAGTATATTCAAATTCCGAACACAAGATGCGCTCGTGTTCGAGATTCCACGAATGGCGGTGGAGAAAACTTCAAATTTGAATGTGGAACGCTAAACTTTAGAAATGGCGGGGCCAGACGACGAAGACGCTCTTTACTTACGTAAATGTCATTTAAATTCGGAAGTACCAGTCTCTGTATTTACGTTCCACGTGAAATGTTGCTGTTTTGCTAAGTTCTAGCGTTTTCATGATTTCAGCATATACGCATATGACTTTGTGTTGCAGGATAAGTTACAAATTCAGATCTACATATTTCTGTAAAAAAAGCTGTATACTGATTAATTTGGTATGCATATCTCCACGCTTAATGGTGCGACTAGAATATCGCGCAAATGTTTCTATTACGCTATTAGAGTAAAACTTCGTGTTCAGTTTTCACTGATGTATGTATATGTACTCGTATAGCTATCGTACGGCCTTCGCACGGATATTTAGACGAACTGATCCGCGAAGCGATCGCGTGCGAAGCGGCGATGCCCCTGCGCTCCGTAAAACATTCGTCTTCAGCCGGATACATTCCTACGTGGCAAGCTATTTGGCTAGATTTGTCGCTAGAACGCGAACATTAGTCTAAGCCCGCTGATTTGGCCGTAGCATATAATAGTTGCTACAAACGTTAACAATTCGTCTGTAATTCTTACCAGTTTTTATTTAAATATCATTAATCGGGTTTTGTTTTTAATAAAACACAATTTCTGGTCCGTTGGTTCAGTAATAACGGACTTTATTGATGAAGTCGGGGTTGTGGGTTCGATTCTCACCCAGGATAAACATTTGTATGGTGAGGAGAATTGTTTGTTTTTTGTCCAAGTCAGTGTTCTGGTTACCATATCACACGCTCTTTTCAGGTTTACTTCGGGATCAGATGTCCGTGCGGAGATGAACATACATAATTAATTAATTCATTTTAACATTAAATCATTGGATAACTATTATTGTTAGCATGGTATGTATGTATGTAATTATTGCAATGCGTTGTAAGTCATATCTCTCTGTTTATATAATATCATATAGCATAGGCAAGGAATAAAAACACACACCAATTATAAATAATGACCCACATATATGTGACTTGATTTCAAGATTTTAGGTTACTAGGTTTTAAAATTAACTTAAATTTATTTATAAATCGTATTACGTTGTTTTCAAAATGATCAGTATAGAAATTGTCCAATTTGGTAACCCTTTAGCGTAAATTGCGTACAAAGGCAAAATTGGCCTCTAAAATCTAAATGCCTCCTTCACAAACCTTAGTATCTATTAGAGGCAACGTATTATGAGCAGTTTAGAGCTATTAGGGAACAGGTAAAAAAGGGGAACGGCTCAGAAGCCCATTGGGTGTCCTATAAACATGTATTGTTACGAGGGAACAGCGATAAGATTGGCGATAATAATCGGCCAAGGTTCGAGCAGACGGGCTTCTTCAGTGATATTACGATTTGGCGATTGCTTGGCGACAACAGCCGGCGATGGCTTTTCTTCCTAGTAAATAATTATGTATGTACGTGATCAATTCTAGCAATGTATATACAAACATTTATCATGACTTTTATCATAATATAGAAATAAATTTAAAAAACTTAAATGGCGTAAAACTTCACTACGAAATCAATGTGAAATGTATGTGTGTAAAAATAAATGTCATTGGCCCAGTTGTGTAATATAGCTGTTTCGATAGAACCATTCCCTTGTAATCACATTTGTGTTTTTAATCATATGTAATCGAAGATATGTATTTTGCAAGTTTTGTGATATTATTTCGAAGCAATAATTCAAAGGAACATTCGCGTAAGAACTAAATCGCCCGTTGTAAATTCTAAGAATGGTTAGTTTGTTTGAGTGTTCGTTGGTGGGTTGAATGCGGCTGCCGTAATGCAAGCGGACTGTAGGCAACAATTTAGCGGAATTAGGAAAGTGGGTCACTGGGAGCGGGAGTGTTGCTCCGACAAAATATTCAAGTTGGTCCAAACGGAAGTCAGTTACTCTTTTTCTAGGTTTCCGCGCGAACTGTTTTTGAATCTTTATTTTCGAATTTAATGATTTATTGCGTACTAATCAGTGTTGGATTTCAATATTTTTTAGAATCAAAAATGCAAATAAGTTTAAGAAGTGACCACTGCTGCACATGTCCATTTCATAACAGGACTGTACAAGTAATGCGGCTGGTATACATTAATCTAGTTCTTATATAGTATTGTAAGTGAAGTGAATATCCATCCCATTCGGAGTTAGTCACAGAGATACTCATAGTAGGATAAATCAAAATGAGTTTTTGTATTGGCCTAAAAATCATAAAAATATGAAAAACGAGCTTCATCCGCACAAACATTCACGTACAATTCTCAATACTATTTTGCAGATATCCAGTTGCGTTGGTCGGATTTTATGTTTGACATGGATTTGTATTTCGAATAATGGGTGCTGTCGAAAAAACATTAGATCTACGAAATATTGGGCGAGAGCAAATTTTTCTGTACGCTATCCTATAGTTTCGTTTGGAAAGTTAGTTGTTTTTAACCGATTTTGTTTATAGAAATGGGTTTAGCTGAAAACCTATAATAAATGGACTAAATAATTTAAGAACTAGATAAATATCGGTAGGCTATTATTTTTTCAGCGTTACATTTGTTATAAGTTTCCTGGTTTTAAGGTAGATTATATGACATGAAATTTTTTAATCCAAATATTTTATATTTATTAATATAAATTTATTAAATAATTTTAGTAACAGAAAAAACGGGTGAATTATAAATGTCTTGCTTAGATTTTTATTGGCAATTTTTTTTTGTCTGGTAACTTTACAGTTTCCTGTCAATTTTTAAGTATATAATGTAAAAACCGCTGCACGAAAAATACGCAGCTTTCGCTGGTCAAAATATCGGTAAACTTGATTAAAAGCTCATTATTCAGGAGTTCACTCGTTCAACTTACTGCGAAAACTTCAAGGCGAATTTTAAGCTCATTTTCTGTAGCACATTGAACATACATTGTTTATTACGGAGAAGTTTTAAGCGCTTATCGAGGGCTTTACATTTAAGGACATTACGCCATAATAAACGCAATGTTAACGTTATTTTTGTAATATTTTCTCAACTTATGCATACTTTATTAAAATTTTAAATTCGAACCTTAGAAATTGGTTTAGCGTTTTTTTCGATATTTATATATTAAACATACCTCAAATAGGGAATTTAAAAATGTGTATATTAGAAAAAATATTAGAAGTGTATCGTTCTTAAGGTCATGCTTGCAACGACATACCAAATGGTTATTGCAGCTAATACATACAGTATTCATTTGAGTTGATATTATCTATTGAATTATACGATGACGCGGGCCTCAGAACGACAAGGCTTAAGATCTAAGTAACTTATAATGAGGTGATAACTGATGACTGCCAGTGTGAATTAACATTATTAACGCTAAGTACAGCTTCATATAAAATATTTGTAATACCGTGTACATATAATGCTGTAAGTAAAATATTTGAGGCATTGGGTCTTTTATTATCTAGATATCTCGCAATCCGAATTCAAAGCCTAACTTCAATAACTGTAACAAGAAAAATTTTCTTCCTGCATATCACTGCGTTGTATCAAAACGGTAGTGTGGCCACACTTTAGCAGTTTTGCTGACACACTCAGGTAACAGCTTTTGTTTGAGTACGGCTTTTTAGGAACACCAGGAACGAGTGGAGATCTAGGACATTTGTAAGATGAAACATGTAAAATAATGAGAGGGAAAGAAACGTGGCTCTTGTCTCGTTTCGTGTTCTATTTATTTGCTCGTGCTCTATTTATTTAAATATACAACAATGTATCGGTAATGATAAAAACATTAAAGATTTATAAACTTACTATATATGAACATATGTATACTAGTAATTATTGTAGATCGTTTTATAGATCGTTATGACACTAAGAAATCATGACTTACATAATATGAAGGGTATTTGCGTTATAGACAGTAGGTATAGCAACACTGAAACGGAGTGGCTTGGATAGTGAGAATTAGAATTAGCTTTTGGGACATAATCCGTATTTGCGGCCAAGTCATGAATAACTCTCATTAGCACTATTTCTCAGATGGGTTATATCTATTCCGGTTTTATGTTTTTCTAATGACGATAATTCTTAATAAAATATTCGTATGTTGTAATTTAAATTACGACGCAATTAATGAATTTTTTGGAGTGTTTTTCTATATCTAACAAACAGGCAGACGGGCCATTTACTGGTAAGTGGTCGCGGTCGCATATGGACATTTGCAACACCAGAAGAGTGGCCAATGCTTTGCCTGCTTCGAAGAAGAGCTCTTCATGCGCATGCGCTCTCTTTCATAACAATATGAAATTAGTATACTTATATACTTCCTGTAATTCATATTACTGTGTTACTTTTTATTATTTGATATAAAATTAGCAAATTACGGTACACACATTTCGCGGAATATCCGACACTGCAGAGTAATCATAGTGTTATTATCAAGGCTTGTAAAAGTACCTTGGAAATGGCCGATTTGAACAAACAATTCGAAAATGTTTAAGGCGCCATCGCCTCGTAACAATGTTTGCATTGCTTTAAGAGATTGTTCGAAAACTATATATAGGCACATATGTACCTATATGTATCTATAGGCAGTATTTTGGCTTTATTGGGAATATCAGAGGATACTTAATTCAAGGCTTTTATTGAGGTACAGTTATTTTAAAAAGAGCTTAGTTTAGTTAAACGTGGTTTTTTAAATAAAAAATAATGCACTTTACCTATTTTGTCTCTGATTTGAAGTGCAAGTTCTAAGTTATCACATAGTTCATACAACATTAAATTTGTTAAAGTACAGGACTAAGTTGAATCTGATGTTTGTTTAATTACTAACTGTAACCTATCCGTGCTACGGTTTTCGTAGATATCGGAAATGTCTTAAACTTTCTTAATTCACAGGTTTTCAAAAACAATGAAAATTACAACGTATAAATACTCATCTAGCGCTTTCTTTCAGCTGTTTGAATATTTAATAAGCGGCACATTTATTCACGGTTATTAGCTCGTAAATTTTCGATACATAGAATGGCGGTTTAATTGGTTTTTGTTGCGGAAACGTTACAATGTACTCGGAAATTTACGGCGGACTCATAACAGTCAGCATTTGTTGTATAGAAATTGATGCACATACAATAGTCGAAAGTCGATAGTTATTTATTTGTAACTAATATTACACGTCATAATGTTCTCTAAAGCGTGTAAAAACTGCCAACCAGCATTTAGCCGGCATGGAAGACTATGGCCAAACCTTTTCATTCTGCGCGGAGACCCGTGTTCAACTGTAGGATGAATATCGGGTTGTTAATGATGAAATACTATATCTATATTTTTAGTATTGTCCCTTCTAGTTCACATTGTAACCAAAGGGAATGACCTTCTAAAATTGGGCATAGCTTGTTAGTAAAACTAAATAAGTTACCCGGCTAACCTCATATAGTTCTATAGATATTTGTATGTATATATGTATTTGACATTCAGTGTTCACTCGGACCTGACGATACATTAATTATCATTGTTAAATGTATCATATTCTCTCCGCATTTATTTAACGTGTGTCAAAAACATTTGATTTATACTATACTGAATTAGTTTGTTTGAAAGGCAATAAATTAATCGGTCGCATCTTGTATCGGATTAGCGAGCGCGTCAGAAAGTGAGTTATTGTTTTGTTCTAATATAAAATAATACTTAGTCATCGTTCAAATCCCTCTTGATCGATTGCGTTCGGACATTGGTTAACGGTTATATAACGAACGTGTTTTAATTTTCAAAATTTATGACGACAGACATATTAGAAAAACATCTGTATAACATAATTATTATATGTATGATATATTTATATATCCCCTGTCTCGTTGGTCGCGTGGTTGGAGGCGCCACTGCCGATCGGGAGGTCTTCGGTTTAAGTCCTGGGTCGGGTACCACTGGATTTTTCTGATTTTGAATTTCTAGTAGTGACTCAGAGTCTGGATTCGTGGCCGGTGTATGGCAGTAGGCTGACCACCTAATCCATGGGACGTAAAAACGTAACTGGTGAAATGTTTGAGAGCACTACACTCCTCTGCCCGCCCCTTCGGAGATTACAGGCGTTATGTTACATTTTTAGTAATATATGTATGTATATTATATCTAATGTAGTTTATCAGTCATTTGGTTACCTACCAGGTTCTTTATGAGCCTGTTTTGGCATCAGATAGCTGGGTGTGGAAATATCGTAACAACGTATCATGACGTCAGTATCTCTCAGAAAGGAGTAGGCAGAAGAGCGTAGTAAGCAATCTTCCAAGTTTCATTAACCTGTAAAACATCGTTTTATAAATCTGTGCTAAATATGTTAATTGCTATAATATCTCTACACCGGGTCCCTTAGGCAGGAAATAGTATTCACAATTTCCTGCCAAATCTCTATCCGTTGAGACCTGCCAGCGTTTTCCTTTTACATTTATCACTCCGTTCATAATAAGAAATATTTTAACGATATATTTTCTGCGTATACGTTTTTAGAATTCAAGCCCAGTAGAATCAATGTCACGCAAGATTATCGGAGCTTCGCGCTTAATTTATTGGACGACACGAGGCGTTTGACAGCACGTGTTTGCGTTTCTGAAACAATAAACTGATTCAGTACGTGAATCATAACGCACGTTTTAATGCAAATTTTTCAAAAAGAATCATGGCGTATAGCCGTAATTTCGTTACTGAGGAATTAAAAATAGTCTTATTAATTTTCCTATTATTATGATTAATCCATATCGTTCTTTTCTGGTTTCCTTTGCGCTTTAAAATATCTCCTCTTCGGGTACAGGTTTCGTCTCCTCTGCTGGTTGAACGCACATAGCCAACGGTCACATACCTTAGTGTATATTAAGCGGATCTCTTCAGGCGCCCAATTTTTTCACAGATAGTATTCAGAACTCATAAGGCACTGAAGTCTCTTATTCACTGTTATACGGAGTGAAACTCCTGAATATAAAGATCTATATTAGAAGGCAATTGTAAATTACTATGGACTAATATATCTGGTATTTTTCGTATGATATTGGAATTTAGAAAATATTTAATAGTGTAAAATAGTTTAAATTTCCAATTACCTTTTGAAATAATCTAAGCGCTTATAATTTTGACACGGCTTCGAATCGAAAAGAATTGATGTGGGAAGGCAACGCTTGGCGGGGTCAGCTTTTATTTAGATGATGGTTGGTCGCCAATTCTCACAAGCGTTTCCAACATTTATGTTAAGCAGTCGGTCTCCTTTATTATCCTTCACAAGTTTCGGAAGACTCCACGTGGCTTATAACTTCTATCCGACATCTCAAAATTTATCTAAACGTCTGAAATCTGGAGTAGAAAGCTGGGTAAAGTGAGCTATTCTGTTCCTTAGAATCCTGACTGGACTAGAGCCTATTCCTGAGAATAACAATCTAGTTAGTAGCAGATCGTATCTCGAATACCAGTTACATTACCCGTAGTAGTTTGTCAGGACTGAGGAAAGCGACTGTGTCTATCCTATGGTAGTGTGAAATATATGTAGTACGTAAAATAATGTGTAGTGCATCTTGACGTTATATATGTATGTAGATCGCTACATTGTGGATACTAAAAACGTTTTATATCGAAATCCTATATTTTAATAGCAAATATACAATAACATTTAGCGGGAACAACGTCGGATTCCAATAGGTTTTCTCGTTCGCTGTTTGTTTTCAATTTTGCATACCGTTAAACTATTTGCCGTACACAAAGCGCAGCTGCCTCCTCCGTCACTCGCCATGAATACCATTGCGTTATTACATGTACATATTTATATAAAATCAATTACGTGTTCGATTTAAAATATTTTGTTACACATTAGTAATGCTTTTTCAATTGATATATCTGAGTAGGATAAAGTCATGCTGGCATTCTAGCATGTTTATAGACATCGATATGTATCCTAAATAAAACTAATTAGGCATTGAAGTGCATCTACATACAAACTACAGTTTAATTTATGTCTTATGTCTTTTTAGTAAGGTTGCAGTTATGAAAACCTTTATTTTAACACTTACAAACTTCTCATGAAAAGCAGGGTAGAGCCCTCTCAGAAGAGCCTTACGACCCAATTGCACGAAATACTTAACATATTTTATGCAACATTCTTTAATAGATACTGGCAACACAAGTATGTATTTAAGCAACTGTTCGGGACTGTTTGGGAAATTCGTGGAACTTTGAATTAGATTTTGGATTTTAGCGGATAATGGGTAATTTGAGAATCGCTACAAACGAATTAAAAATATCATAAGTATAGTTTTAGCTCATAAAAACTTCTGCATTTGCAAATTGTGTGTATTTACAAATTGCGTACTTAAAATAAAAAAACTTACACAGTTACGTTTGGGCTCATAGTGTGTTTTTATTTGGCAACGCTTGTATTCGATGATGTAATCTTGGATTTTATATTTTGAAAAGATTGTATAACATAACTAACCTGCTCTACACTGGTAGAGTATGCCCCGGGAGTAGTAGGAATAAAACGCGCCTACATTTTGCGTAAGGTTATACGTTTGAGGTTTTTTCTGGCTTTATTACTCAACACTGTTATTACTGTTATATGTTACTCAATACTGTTATTTCCGAAATGTGGGTTAAGTAAAAGGAATGACACATGGAACAAAATAAATCCTAACGATTTCTCTGTATTTCACGACTAAAATTACTCATACATATGTGTGCATTCATAGGATCAACATATGAAAAATTTGACTATTCGTTACGATTATCCAAAAAGGGCTATTGAAGGTTCTCTGCTTCTCCAATATCCCCAACCCCTTGTTGCAATATTACGCAACATTGCACAGTGTCAAAAGGATTTAGGCATTCAAACACTCTCTACGATACACGCGACGCTTCAATTTAAAGCAAAGTAAATACACAAAAAGGATATTATAAGGATGTTTAGCTTGTTGTAGGGTTGTCAATATATTTTATGTCAATTTAATAAACGTATGCACAGTGTATTAAATAGTTTTTGGTCTGTATTATTCCTCCTATTTTTAATTTTCAGTGCAATGATATCGTCGTAATATAATATCAGTTTTTGTTCTTTTTACTGAACTTTATGTCTAGAAAAGTATTTTTAACGTTACAACACGCCTGTAAGCCACGAAGAGGTACGCAGAGGAATGTGGTACACTCCCACGTTTCACCAGTTACGTTTATGTTCCATAATGGAATAGGTGGCGAGCCTATTGCCATGTAATTTCAGATTAGAAAAATCGAACAATTCCAGACCCGGTTATCGAACCAAGGACCTGTTTATTTCTCAATCGTAGAAAAATAAAAATAGGCGTATT
>DWME01006663.1:0-13396 GCA_018244795.1 Parelbella ahira ahira | reverse complement strand
TCATTACAATTCAGTTTACTACTTCGATAACAAAAGTTATACAACTTGAATCGACTTAACATAAAGTTGTTTTTGGAAGTTAGTGAATAGACTGGAGTCGTAAAAGAAAATTTCCAGACGCGTGTTTCAGTGGTTTTGTTGTTTTATTGTATAGTAAAATTAAATTTTATCGCTGCCGTAGCACTAGCATTTTAATAATGTGGCTGTTCTGTCGCTTTGTTACATCAAGATAATTTAACTTATGATTTCTATATGGATTAATATATCGACAACAAAGCTCATGTACATCAACGTTATAATATACAACATTAGTTTTAATACAACTTTGTTTCTCATATTCTTTGAAATATTTCAAGAACACGTTAGTATGGTATACATAAATATAAAGAAATATCTAAATGTATAACTAAATTATTTTTCCAATGACCAATTTTGAATATCTTGAATTGGTTAGCATTATTATGGGCATCGTAACTCGCGTACATGTTTTACAACGTCTGTAAAATTTCAGTGTTCGATGCCAAAGTAGGGTTCGACATTAGCCCGTCAACGAAAGAATCACATCTTCGGAATTTTGTCATTTAAAAAGTGACCTTGTGCCTTTACAAATAAGTTTCTTTTCGAACGTACCGAAGCACGTCTCATAGCTTTTTGGTATGTTTACGTGGCATAGTTTTACGAGCAAACGAAATGCGTGGTGAAGGGCTTCCAAAGTTTTGCAGGGAAGCGATACAACTGTCTCTAATAGGCTTAGCTCGAGATTAGGGTGCGATTAGCTGGAGGCTCGCGTCGCAACGCGGGTCGCAAGATTACCGGTTCCGTGAGTCGCATCAGATTAGTTTTGAGTGTGTGTCTGTATGTGTCTGGGTGTGTGTCTAAGTGCCAGTGTGGCGAGAGTCCTTTGTGTAAGATTAGGGGACTTTTGCTCGGCATGTGATAGTTTCGCATAGTTTCGATCCTTGAGGTTTTTGGGGAACGTATTTATTTCTTAACGATAATATGGTTTTATGGCTGTAGTATTGAACAATAACATCTTCATTTATTTAAATTATTACTGCTGTGTGTGGCAAGCTCTAAGTAGGTACAATTGCATCCATGAAGATATTAACCTGTATGTCATATGGTCAATACAGAATTGTTTAATCAGAAACAAGGCAAGTGAATGTACAGGTAGCTCTATGTAGATTCGGTAAACTCCGACTTTATGCATACTCCTGTGGGATATATTGTCGGATACTGTGCGTATCCGTTTGATTGCGATCTATAGGATCGTTTTCGACTAAATAAAATGTAAATTAATGATTAATTTACTATTTTAATTAAAAATAATTTTAACATAAAGCTAACAATTATTACCTCTTCCTGTTCTCTCGCTAATTTGTCTTTTTTCTTCATCGCTTCCTGAACTTTTAACTGCAACAAAATAGAGCTGTCAGAAAGGGCATGTAAAAATGTTATTGTTAATAATAAGAATTTAAAGGACAAAACAATAAAAAAGAGAAATATTTAACAAAAAAGCCACTAAACTAACATTGACGACACACGACACAATCTAAATAAGTGATAGTTGATATAACGACTACAGATAACTTGACTAAAACACATATATATATAATAGTAACATTCAGAAAATACTGTCCTACATGAACAAAAGCACGTTTATTATACGATTGTAACCAATTTGTGTAATACGAAGGTTTTATTTGACCTTTTATCCAGATTATTTAAAGTAATTATAAAATTTTCCCAAAACACCATATTGTATCAAGGTAATTAGAATATTAATTAATTTACGCTCAATTAAAATGTAAATTACGTGACTTTACCTCAGCGGATTTGAAATACCTGTACGCAAAATGGCCACGGTCTTTATCAGTCATAAATTATTTATATTTCTACGAGCTTTAATAAATATTAAACCAGTAACATCGATTGATATCCGTTAAAAAAATTTAAAAAGTGTCAAATAAACAACGTTTAAAACAAGAGAAAACAAATTGTACGAATCATGAATCAAATTTAAATGTGCGATAACAAGCGACAAAAAAAATAACACGTCAATAATTTTAAATTAATTAAACATAAACAAAACACGACAAAATGCAATTGTGAAATAAATTCAAGATTAAATTCGAATAAATAACACAAAACTAAATGCGGTGTACAAAATAAAACGAGCGACATGCGAACATGCATTCTCAGAATTATTATAATACCATCGTGCGCGCCGTGCAGAAACTACAACATGTGCAAAATATATAAATATGCGTGCTGTTAAAACGACATTCTAAAATACATATATGTACATGAAAATGAGTGATCCAAAAATGCATAATATATAGAATTTTTTGAATAAAATTGAGTCAGCCAAAAAATAAAGTTCCACCTCCTATTCTTTAGACATTCCAAAAGTGTACCAAAAGTATGGCGATAAAATTTAGAATTTTGAATTTTATTTTTCTGTTACGGCTCTGTTGGCAAATCGATAATAAAAAAGTATATTTATTAACGAAATTTATAATTCAAAATGCGTAATAAACCAAATGGGACGCGTGTTCGTATAGCATAAATTTCGCACGAAGCAATAATTAAAAATAACAAGACATGGTAACAGGATACTTACAAACATTGAAAAGCTTATAGCATTAAAATATTAAAGTCATTTGTATATATAAATGACCGATATAAATGCTTATTAACTTTAAAAGCTTTGCCATCCAGAGCATAACAGAAAGTTTTCCTGCTGGTAATCGGAGGGCATTATGTTTGCATTGTATATTATTGAAGTGTTCCTTACAGAAGTTAATGCTTTTAAGTAAATTAATGATCCTAATTTCTTAACAAAAGTTTCATTTTTAAATAAAATAGATTTTAAAAAGTATAAATTGAAAAATAGACAATCAATAATTTAATAAAAATAAAATCGCAATTTTCGGTTCTAAATTCCAATTTTAAATTAATAAACGGTTATAGTTACAACAAAGCAATTCAACACGTTCAATGAAAGTTGCTTTTAAGATTTTCGTTTTAAAGTTATTAATATAAATTTAAATATCCAACGCAAACATAATGCACCATTTAACAGCAGGAAAACGAGCAGCTCACCCTATGTATCGTCTCTTCGAAGGTGTTTGGTTGGGCGGCACTCATTTGAAAGAAGCGGAGGCGGTCATAGTCTCTGGGGTCAACCATTGATCTCAAGGCTGTATCTGGGCCTGGACCGAGGCCAAGGCCACTTTGGAGCACGCTGTCCGGTGTGTCGACCTGAGAAAAGTTAATATTAGCTACTATAAGCCGTGCGAATGAAGAAAGAATATCGAAATGACTTCCGATTACAAATCACTTGAACCAAACATTATTTTAATGAGGTACATAGGAGCAAGGATATATCTGTGTAATTACAATCATATATTTGGACTTGTATTATTTATTAACTTCATATATAATATATCATGGTATATCTTTGTTCTCTCCCATCAGGATAAATCTTGTGTTATACACATATAGCACATTTTAAAAGGGTCATCGCAATCTCACCTACAGCTTGAAACTGTTGAAGAATATTGAAAATCGGTAATCATTTTAATGTTCATTCTTGATAAGCACGAGTTATATCTATATACATTAAGTCAACGATGCGGTGCAAATTTCTGTAAATTGTACATGCATTCCGGTTACAATATACCTGTTTCGGTAATAATTATACCAGTATGTACTTATTACTAGTACTTCCTAGTATTGTTATCGATATAGAACTTAAATATAACAATGAAAATAAACGCAGTACAAACTTCATATGAAGTAAAATACACTATTTTATAATGTATTTTGGAACACGAATTGTTAATCTTTCATAGTAATAATATTAAACATTTCTAATCACCTTTTCAAGCGACATTAGGGTATATATTGTATAATTTCACATATAAAATACATTTTAAACTGTTAATTGTATATATTAATTAGTAATCACAAAAGTTTATAGAACCATATAGTTATGTACAAGCTTAGTTAAAAACGGTACGGTTTTGAGAAAAATAAATTAATATGTTAACTTATAAAAGTCATCTAACTTAATGCTAAGTTGTACAAAAATTTTATCCATTTATCAAGCGGCGATTATTCATTTATCTTATAAATATTAAACGCAAATAGAGTGAGTGGTTGGTGTAACTTTCTTGATACTGTTCGAAACTTTCTTACAAATCACGATTGCAAGCGGCCTATTAAATTAACAGTGATGTAAGCAAAATGAAAAAGTACTTTGTAGGTTCTTTCTTCGATTTTATATAAACACCTCATACTCTCTTTTAATATGCCCAAAAAGATTGAAGAAAAAATATTTAAAATGAAGTAATTAAGAAAGATTTATTCAATAGATTAAAAAAAGTATAATTTAAAGTGAAAAATTGGTTATGAAAATTTTCGAAAAAAGAACATTTACGAAATGATGGCGACAATCATGAATACTATATCCGCATTATGTAACATGAATAATTTTAAAAATGGAAGGACGTACGATGACAAAGGAAATTAAAAGTCACTATAAGCGAACACCGAAACACGTCGAAGTGACAATGTATGCGAGTTTGATAACGGGACAATAAATTTAAGAGACCCCCGTCTCAGTTCCGGGTTTTGTCGCATTATAGAAACGCCTATTGTCGGCTATTCGCATTATGCCCTTATCAAGTCCGAAGTTAATGGGCGTGCTTTGTAACTCCTATGATTAATTGATTCGTGCCTACATTGCCTTCATTGTGATGCAAATATCCTTAGCTTTTTTCGCTAAGTGATGATGATTAATTAAATATATGATATGCGATACGCTTGTGTGTCAGTATTGCTTTGTGCTTGGTGTTTGATATAAACAGTGAAAATATTTGATTGTTTTTAAGATTTACTGAACTATCATAAAGCTTTATTAAATTATTTATGCTAATCTTCACAATCACTATTATTAGAATAGCTTGAGGACTGTAATCAACGCTCAATTGTTATATGTATTGTATTTCAAATTGTAGGTCTGTATTTCTAAGCAGCGTATCGGAATTGTTAGTAATTACGTGTTCCGATCATAGTTTCCCTAATTGACATTCTGAAGCATCTATCAATATCACAGGCCCTGTCTACGACAGAGGACCTTGGCGCCGTACTAACATTGTGTTTAGCTGAATTACGCCTGATACAGTTAATTGATTGATAGTTGCATTAATTTAATCATAAGACTTTAGTTCTAACCTAGAATTTCTAGTTTCTAACTAAGTTACCTAAACTAAACTAAGCGGGTAGCTAAACTAATTACAAATCTGTTATAATTACTCTAAAACCAATCATACGTGTAGATGAATATGATAATTTATTTCCTGGAAACGTCACGTTAAAAGTAACATCACGAGTTGGACACAAACGGCATATTTCTCATATGACATATCATCCTGCACTGCATAGTACAGGTTATTTTAATACAAATGCAAAATATGACTGAACTGAATAAACTCTCACGTCGCGAACGTACAAAGAAAGTAATCTATGTCAAAAGCACAGCTCTGAAAATATTACCACTGTAAACATGATAAATGTGGCAACATAACAACTTTAGTTGCAAACTTTGATATAAACTGGGGATGTACCTACAGCGTTTCATAAAAATCGGTTCTGGAAAACACGTAACAAATTTCAAACAGAACCACGGCCAACGTGAAGAAATTGTTTTAAAAATACATTTAAATAGTACATAAGATGTGTACTTTAGAATTACTACTTATTTATCTATTTATTTCAATGGTGAAACGTGGTAGTGTACTACACTCCTCTGCTTACCCCTTCTGGGATTACAGACGTGAAGTTACGTTTAAAATAACAATAAAGTATCTGGTGTAATGCTGATTAATGCTACAATAGTAAAAGGTACTTTCACTCACAATTATGTGATATTAATAACATCGATAACAGTTAGATAAAAAGCTTACTTTTAATACAAATTAATATAATTATGAGTATCGATATCCCGTGTAGATTATATTCATCCCTTTTGACAATTACTTTTCATTCGGTCTGCATAGGCCTGCCGACAGTCACGGTACAGTAAATTGTAAAAAAATATGTATATAAAACTAATATTGTATGTACATATGTTATATAAATAAATATAAAGAATATTGTAAAATTTTTAATGCATTTTCTAATACAAAAGTGGTCCATCTGAACACGAGTGGGAAGCTTTGTGGAGTTATCGATCCATTATTTAATCGGACTTTTCACCCCGAGGCCACAATCCTCTTAAGGTTTAACTTCACACAGCACGGTACTGAACTCATTGTGGTCGACGCGTAAAGTCCTGTTGATGACTATAAAAAGTTCTTGTTGCTTGAATATTTAAAGTCATTGTGTATTTCGTACAATAATCTGCTTTTAAAGGATTAGATAAATCCAAGGTTTCTATAGGTACTTGTGAACTATTAGAGTTCTCATTGCTATTAATCAAAATTAAAAGTTAAATATTGAAACAGAATTTGCAGTTATTTTAATTCTAAACTATCATACATAACTCTGCCGACAGCGTATTGCCAATTCTACTGGTGTACATATTTATATGCCATATTATGCCTGCCCGCCGCCTGACTATTCGCCAGGTTAAATAAAAAAAAGACATGTAAATAAATGCGAATTATTTATATATTAAACATCGTCAATTTTAAATACCTAATCGAAGACATAAAACGACGAATAGAATGGAATTTTAAAAGTAACAAAACATATTAAGCTTCTTTAAGAAAACGCCACAAAATAATACAGATCAGATACAAAACGTGGAGTATTTACGATCGTCAGAACGTTAGCAAAGCCGCCGCTGTGTACCAATATAAAGTTTTATTACCCATATCTGGGATCTACAAAGCCATAATGCTTCAACAGTAGCAACAATATCCCGCAAAATGTTAATGCTCGGTAGGGCAAGGTGCCAATGTGGAGTTTTAAGAAAATATGAGAGTATTACTCCTTGACGATCACAATTTTGTACATAAACACGTAACGCGTACCGCCGTGGATGAACAATTATGTCACACAGTAACAAAATATTGTATTGCGCTTCCGAATAATATGGGTGAACTTCAAGAAGACTAGAGTAAGAAATTTGGGCAAGGGAAACACATCTAAATTTAGGTAAACCAAAATAAAGTATTTGATATAAAGTTATAGCCACCCTTACATAAAACATTCTCCTAAGCCGCTAATCACAACCGGACACGGCTCAGGCAACAGTCGAAAAAAGCAAGTTCTGACAGGGCTAATCCTAAGTGCAAGTTGCCCGATAAGGATTATACCGCGCCCTAATGGTCTTTATCCGTTCTCCACACAAACGGTCATAACTCAAGTGCCCGAGCGCCGTCGCCTTGGCTCAACCGACTTAACTTTGGCAGCCGTCATTTCTCAAAAGGCATGCGGTGACGTATCCCCCCTTCGTACTCTGAAGATTAATAAATATAGGTGGACGTGGAAAAATGTAGCACTTAATTCCGCCGAGATGAGTTGCGTATCTAACGAGAGCGGGCTTCAGAATTGTTCTTCTTGATATTAATAGAGCTCCTTTCATCAAATGCGTATGTAATCACTTCGCTCCTTGCGATACAAAGAATATTCATGAGCTCTCTCGAGCCACTTTTGTTATAATCTAGGTCGAACGCTATTTGAAATAAAAAGAGTTAATCTACCTTGTAATGTAAGATCGATTGAAACAGAAAATAGTACAAGAATACGTACTTGTGTAACTTGTTACTTAATTAAAACGGATTCGAATATCTCTTATAGCATACCATTAAAATTTTAAACGACATTATAGTGATGTAAGCCATTGCATAAAATTGGTATACTTACAAAAGCGACACGGCTCTCGTCATTACGAAAATAGAGATCATCAACATGATGAGAATTTGGAATGAGTTGTCGGGCACTGCGGGCTAACAGCTACTAATAATGGTTATACGGCAATATTCGGCAAAATATACGAGACAGAGGTTGGCAGGGTAGTTAGTAATGTGCCGGGGTGTGCATTAACAACTGTATAGAGCGACAATGGCCGCTGTAATTTTCATTATACGCATATGCAAGCACGCATAACGGTATGCACAAACTCGCACGGGTTGCGAGACGCGTCATACTAATTGCTCCGAGTGCATGTCAAAGAAGGACCGGCGTCGCGCCGGATCTACATAATGGCGGATGGGGGTAAAGGGAATGTATGAAAAAAAGGAAGGCAGACGCCGCAAGCGGGCGCCTACGTACTGGTACTTGCGCTAAGATTCGGTTACACATCGTTGTTGTGTGTAGCGAGAAATCGCGTTTCGTCTGTAGCTACATCCCTTTCCGTCGCATTCACTTCTATCTCCTCTCCTAGAACGCTTTCTACAGACTCACTTGATTTCACGACGAAACCACTTCTCTTCCCCGCTTTTATATTTGTTTTTTTTTTATATGAATGTATCATTTTCCGCTATTGATGTAGACTTTCGAAAGTTTCGAAACCTTTACATTTTATAGTTTCATATTTTTGTCTCTATTTTTTTTGTCTAGGGTATTTTAATTAGACAGTATCTAAGTGTAACGTTTGTTATATAAGGAATATTTTAAAACAACAAAGAGGAGTACTACAAATACATTATAACGCTAACAACACACTCAATCAATCAGTTAAATTTCAATGTGTACAGTACTTTTGGAATATGAGTATATCTGTACTATTTCATTAATACTTTTAATATCTACCGGAGATTTCAAATTAATTAGTATTCTTAGTTGTACTAAATCTAACACTTATCCAAACAACAAACAATTAAAACAAAACAATGTTTCTAAAATCACACACGCTACATTAACATCTATTGCTAGGGCATTAAAACTCACATTTGCTTCAATAACAAAGGTTATTGCGCTAAGTGATAATTCTACTTTTGTGTTTCATGCAGAAATCCAGTGCTGGGTGACAATGAAACTCTATGTCACCCCTAGTGAAAACTTACTTCCTAGGTATGTTATTGCAACACTCTTAACAATGATTATCACACTAAGTAAATCAGTTCTACATTTACCAAAATTAGGTTTTAATCGTGCCTATCAGTACTCTATGTATTAATTTCTGCTTTGTTACATTCTACCATCTTAGTAATTAAGTTGACTATTCAACAAAACGAGAGTATTTTCTAAGCTATCCCAGTAAAACTCCCAATATTTTACATTCTCGCAGTTATACGTTACGATGAAATTAATTTCGAGATTATCCAGATATTACTATAGTTGGCTAAAATTAAAACTAATGTCGAAATGAAATTTAATAAAACTCATAATCTCCTGTACGATTTTTCTTTACAGCTTTTGATAACTAATATAAGAGTACTAATAACATTTTTAAAACTTTCCAAATGAATTTAAATTTCAGATTTTTGTTAGATTAGCACATTCAGTTAATACTATAATAACTTTTATTCTTTATTGCAAAATTGCTACGTATTAGATAATAGACAATATACTAAAATTATAACAACAACAGTTTGACAATTAAAACTAACAATAAAAAAATTGATAAACATACAGTTTCCTTTTTTCGATTTTTCACTTGAGCTAAACATTTTACAAAATTCACATACACTGCTGGCTGTAATTGGTATTCAATATATACCCCAAAACAAACAGTGTTGCCAAAATAAATGAAACTTACGCGTTGTGGCGGCAGTACTTGTCGTGGGCTATGAGTATGTTTCGGAGAACAAGAGCCGTGTTTCTCTTTCCTGTGGGACTTCAGTCCGCGGAGCAGTCTTGAGAACGTCGTCACCTTCTTCTTGGCAGTGCCCAGGCAGTTATCTGGAAAGGTACTCCAGTTAGCCATAGCTTCTGTTTATGTTGTGTAGGTACATGTGAGTGATTACTACGTTGTACAATGACACTTGATTTTCCCGTTAAATAATAACATTTAATCTTAAACAGTATTGGTGACAACTGCATTCACACAAAACAAAGTTTAGAAATATAGATAATTGCTTTTATAAATACGTTACAAACCAAATTTAACAATTTACGAATAAAAATTCTGAAGTTTAACAAGCCGCGAAATATTAATATAAGTACTGTTAAGATTTATTTCACGTGGAGCGAAATCGATTTTTGATAATGACCAAAATAAGGCACATGAGCAATTAAGTAGAAACACGAGCTCAACTGGATACGTATCGCAGCCGACAACCGAGACAACAGCACCGCTCCGCCCAATTAACGTGCTTGTAAAGCTGATTTAAATTTAATTTGTAACTTTTTCAATATATGCAAAAATGTATGAATAAACGTTTCTTCAACATGATTAAGAATTATAATTAAAAGAGAAAATGGACAGACGTTTAAATTACATTGAAAACAGTTTTTAAAGATCAGAGTAAAGCTATCGATATCACGGGCGTTATGGAAAGTCATACAGAGACCAAAACAAAATTACACAGGCCTGAATCAGATTATACTTTTGTATATTCCTCAACGGGGAAGCTATGTGAGAATTGTCTGCACGGTAAATTTGTACGATCATCACTGAGTAACACGAAACACGCGTAATTTCACTCGTAATAAAACATATAATAATCTTACCACTAGGAGGAAATTCGTAGAAATAAGCCGACCGGGGACTGAGGCAACTGTAACAAAGAAAAAAGTCTTCAATGAAAAAAATATCAGAGCAAAGCTGATGTTGCACACTGTTTTATTATCATGATAAAACACATTGTGGTACATAACGCCATCAATAAGTTGCTTATAAAATATTGTTATCATGTATCGATATAATCGATATAATCGATTCGTCATTATGAATATCGTTATCATAATAGTGACGACATCATCATCATCATCACCATTGTCATTATCATGAACATTATCATCACCCTCCACACTATCAACATCATAAATCTTTGACACATCTGTTCCTTTGTATCTTTCATTATAGTGAGAGTCTCAATCTATGTGTAGACAGTAATTATTATTGTTTCTCAAATGTTGGCAATAGCTTCTTGATAGAAATCGCCACAGCATTGGGTTACCCAATGCCAGGTCCATTCTGAGATAATATAATTTCTATAAGATTAGGTTCCTACGGGAACCTAAAGCGGATTATCGGGATGCAATTAAAATCGATCCGACAAGCGGAGCATAATGGATTCACAGAGCCTGCAGAGGTTCTTCGACGATTGAAGGGATATTCTTAGTCTGGAGATAATTGTACGAGAAATTATTATATAGATTGGGTTCCACATTTTTAAGAAACGGCTCATCATATAACGAATTTAGTTATTACATTTTAAGTAATATTAACTTCATACATTTATGAAGCACGTACATTTCAAAACAAGAGCATTCAGAATTCTATTTTGTTTCATTGTAAATACATTAGCAATCTGCACACGTGCTACATTTATACAAGTTCGTTTCTAGATTGTTCTACTGAACGATGTCATGTACAATGTATGAATGATTCAGTGATTAAATTAGTTGTGTTTAAAGTAACTTTCGGTTACCAGAAGATGGCGAGGGAGAGAATATTGAAAGGAATTACCAATATCATAATAATATTATCAGTTAAGAATTGATAGTTCCTAACTTGGATTTTACTCTCCCATTTTGAATATCTGTGGTTCACACCTGAGACCCATTTTTAACTTTACGATCGTCCTTACATGTTGTTACAATAAAATATAACGTCCTATATTATACATATAACAACATCTTAAGGAAATCTACTGAGTTTTACCTAAATATGTATTTCGTAAGATGTGTAAAATGTGCTAAGCCGAATGTAGCCCGCGTGGTAGGTTAAGATTTTTATCCAGATCAATTTAAAAGGGATATACTACAAAAATAAATAATAATGGGGTTGATGATGATGAACACATATGACAAAATGAAGTAATAGGTAACCAAATTACGTTCAATATATTTGTATGTAAACTATTATTCACATAGATGCATATTTAATTCACACGGCAATTATCACCGTCGTTATCCGGCAAATATAGATTTTGAATTGCTCATAAATATTTCAGTTCGCGATCAACGCGTAATGAGATAAGATAAAATCTTCGAACACACGGAATTTATTCCGCAATGTGAAATTAATAGCCATCGACTTTAACAATACCTTCGCTAATGATCATTGCGGGGGAATGAGTAATTTAATGATAATGATCATGTCGGAGCGATCATTAAACGGGGCTCAATGATAATGTTAATTTTTTAAGGATTGAATTGGCTTTTAACGACGATTAACCACGAACTTAATTGATATTTTTATAGGCCGGAAAAACTTATAAAGTTGTAAACATGCAGTTTCACATTGGTAAAAAATACTTTATAATTTTATGAAAACGTAATTATCGTAGATAATGATTTTAAGAGACATTTTGAATTCTCTAAACCGAGTAGAGTGTGAACATTCAACAATAACACATTAAATAGCAGCAGACTCGTATATTAACAAAACAACATTGAAAAAATTAAATGTTAAGCAATCCTGTACCACACTTGATCAATTTACCGTCAATTAAATCAAGATGAAAGCAATCGTAAAAAGATAATACCGAACCTCTCCAATGAAACAACACACGAAAGCTCACATTGGTACTATAATGAGAAATTAATAGCCGTCGAAATAACAATGCCACAGTTCATTATCATTGTTGAGGCTCGAGTGCTGTTTAACGAGAACGTAAATTCGTAAAGGGCTCTTTTGATATTTCAGAGATCGTCACTTTAGGCACTTGTGTCACAACTGTCAAGTAACTAAAAGATGATCTGAATGTTATACCTACAAACTGAATAGAATTGACAACGAGTAAAATGAGAATCTAATGTATAGTACCTACCTACATTTAATAATATTTGAACATAATTCTATTAAATGCTGTATGCTGTAACATTATATTAAGAATTAAATTCTTTTAAATGTTATATGTGTCTTATCTAATGTAAAGTATTGTATCTATTAGTATAAAAAAAACTAGAACATCTTCAATCGTATTTATTTCTTTTGTGTATGTTAATTGTACAGTGTCTGTGTGTATAATTTATAACTGTAATTATGTAGATTCGGCATGAGGCTGATTTTTCTATATATTTCTCGTAGATAGAAACACAAACACCAAAACAAGATTGGTAGAAGCGGTAACAATGTCACTGTAGCTGCTAGGTACTGATTTTTAACGTACTCTAAATAATAAAGATGAAAATAAACCTCTAGTAGCTAGAAGAAATGAGAATAGAGAAATAGAAACAAGATCGTAGAAGCCTAAAAGAGAAAATTTATCCAAACATCGTTAAACCTCTCGCAGTACGACCAGTTACGTACCGTATTGATATTTCAGCG
>DWME01006662.1:0-13398 GCA_018244795.1 Parelbella ahira ahira | reverse complement strand
ATTATTATCAGCCTACTCCCGTCCACTGCTGGATATAGGCCTCTCCAATAGCACGCCACTGAGCTGCCAACTAAAGCATGCAAATATTATTCGTGAACTTCATCAGGTGTACAAATGTCCACAAGTACACTCAATAAATATTGACACATTATCTTCATGAGCAAATTGTACTCCCAAAAACGTGGCTGCGGTCGCATTGTGTGCAGAGCTATCAAATTGTACCCATATTATTCATTGTTTATTTTCCTATACCGCTTGCATTAACATGTCGTTTACACATACATATATACGAGTAGTATATTGATGGTGTACCAAAGGATTTGGGACTTCAGACCCCAGGTTAAAATCGGAGCCACTTGGCAATCATAACACCGCTTATGTTCTCAGTACTCCAAAACACTTGCATATTTCAAGTAAAATGTTAAAAAATGGCCACATGTTGAATGTTTTCTGCCATTGAGTAGAACGTCCGTTCAAGTATTCATCAGCCCTTAATTTTTAGAAATAATAATAACGAAACGCTGTTAGGTTACTTGTTTTTGATGAAAATTAATTTCTTAGTAACTCCGAGACTTGATCGATTTTCTTAAGTGACTACCTCGGCATCTTGCTAAGAGCACAGGATCGACAGTGGAATAATAATGAGTTTGCATTCAATTTTCATTAACCGAACGGGCAGGAGCCCAATAAGTCTAGTAAATATTTCGTCGCAAAGATATACAGGGTCGGAGGCGATGAAATTTTTCCTTTGAAATGTAAAAAAACCAGACCTGACATATTTTGTATTATAGGGTATGTTGTTAACTTGCGTGGTCGGAATGGAATGTAGGATTTTTTTCTTATTGACATTTGTGCACTTGACTTTATATCCGTTATCAAGGTCCACGACTTGAAAGATTAGGATGTGGTAAATTTTTAAAACATTGTATAAGGGTACTTAATAATACATATTTATACCTTTTTACGGCAACTGATTTCAAATTTAGAATTTTAACCGACACTGATCATATAATACTAAATAACAACGCGTGCTGTTTGCAACAAAATATCAAAATTTAATATCCGACGCGATCCGACAGCGTCCTTTGAATTATTCATCTCACCTGCCGACAGCTACAAGGTGATCGTAAAACTATACACTACACTTCGGTTATTAGAACTGAGCAGGGCAGAGAGGTTTTTCGTTAGGAAATGTTTTTATAAATATTCACATAAGTGTTCAAATTTTATTATAGAATTATTGCTTTTTTATAAAGGTGTTTTTTGAAAAGATGTTCCATATACGAAAAATATTATGAGGTTATGAGTTATGTGTGAAATTAAACAAATAAAAACTCTTCGTGAGCCAGTTAATGAATACGAAAAGGTCTTGGTTCCCGGTAAGAAGAACCGATGTTTTCCTTAAGCAGTTACGTAAACAAGGAACCTTTAGAACTTGCACGTTTATACGCGAAATTAAGTAGCTTTAACTGGCTGTCCTTTTTCTGGAATCGTTTATAGGTGAAAAACCAGGGCTTCTACCCATTTGTCCATAAGTCCGAGGTCCAATCGTGCTAGTGGCTACTAGGTGGCTGGAACTACGATAGACGTCTACGGTCAAAGCTGCCTCGTTACCGCCGAGTATTTACCGGGTGCCTGGCGGATATTCCAATATGAGATCGGAGGAGTGTTCTTTCTTAGCTCCGACACGTATCAACTGCTCTGCTTAGTTTGAAATCCATTGGCTATTTGTGAGTAGTCCCAATATAGCATTATACTCAGTTTTCTTTATCATTTATTCGTGTTTGTAAAGAAAATAAATCCTTTGAAAATACTACGATTTCTTTTACATTCGTTAAAATTGAACCTGACCTTGCTTTGTTTTCATAGCCATGTCAAGGTTTAATATCGAAGGGCATACGGCAGTGTTCCTTGAATAATTCATCTCACCTGCCGTTTGCTCCAAGGTGATCCCTAACTATCCACTACACTTCGGTTATTAAAAACGAGGCACGATCTCATTATTATTCTGATCCTAATTATTATTGAAATATTCGCTTGAAAATTAATTTCTCTCTCGAAAACAATTTTGAAATTTATATTGCGTTCGGGTCCACGAATAGAACGGACGGGATGATTTTCTAGAAATTTCTATAAAATATTGAATGTTCATATTTCCTATGGAATTTTAAAAGACATTGAGTTGTTTTCAGCACGACTACGAGATTTAATATCGAAGCGAAATCCGACATCGTCTCCTGAATAATTCATCTCACCTGCCGTCAGCAGCGAGGTGATGCAAAAACTATACACTACACTTCGGTTATTAAAAACTGAACAAAATGCATCAACATTCTGTTGCTTTATTGATCGTTTTATTTTCTGCCTTCATTAATTTATTGCTAATAAATTCTCTTGGAAATGTTCAATTGGAGACGCTTATGTCCAGCAGTGGACGATGACCGGCTGATAGTGTGTGTTCGTAAATGTTATACATACACGTATATCATATGTAGTACACGTATAAGGACTGTATCGCTCCAATATTCGATATGGAGTTTTGTGGCAACTTACTTAGGCGCAAGTGACAGTAATAGCAATGTTCGATTAATGAGTTAACTGATTCTGTTCTTTGTATCTATTTGTTCTTTGCTAATTTGTTGAAGCCTATCATATTGATTTAATAAGTATTTTCTTATCTTAATATTGGTATATTTAAACGAGTTTATTAGTTCCTGCTAAAATATACATACATATGTGTAAGAAAAATGAATACAGAATAAGAAAAAATAATACAGAAGTATTACTTATCATGTATAATATTATTCGGTTTAAAGGATAGACACACCTAAACAATCAAAACTCCTTTTACAAACATTATCTGAGGCTTTAGACCAATATGTGTATGTTGGCCTTGTATGTGGACTTTACGATCAGCTGACTTTAAAGTACCTACCCGTGTTCTCGAATCCAATGAATACTTGATAAGTTCAGCGCTTCGGTTTCGTTTATTTGATTTTCGACATTAAAAAAAATCACTACAAATATAATCAGTGTCTCAACGATTACGTTTCATATATTATACGAAAAGCCGTGCTCTGCGATCTCCGACCGGCATGGCCAACGTGAAGCTTATGGGTAAATTCCCCTCAAGAGAAGTCCATGTCCAACAGGGGACGGACAGATTGTGGCAAAATATATGAAGCACTATCGTGGCAAGTATTTCTTCGTTCAGCAGCAATGCCTGCGGTGTTACGTTTTATTTGAACAGTCCGGTAGTTATTTCGTAAGGCGTTGCAATTTATTGAGGTGTACTTTGAAAATTTACATCTATATTTTGGTAATTAAATGACGTTTCTTAAAGAATTAATAAAATTAAAAAAAAACGCCTTAAGTATCTGAAAACAATCTTATAAGAAGCTATTGTTAGTCCTCCAGTTCGTTTAAGGTAACTTTAAAAAAAGAGAAATAAGCGATACTCGGGAGGGAAGAGGGCATTATGTCGGGATTTAAAGAATTTTCAAACGACGGATTGAAGTATGTTTAGTTACAGCGCTCAGGAAAGGCTGTACAATAAAATGTAAGTATCTATACCTAGAAGGTATCTTTTCCTGCAAACAGTTTGAATTAATATTAATTATTATCAGGCTATACTTGCTCTGTAATAGTTCACAGTGCTTAAAAAATAACAGGTTCGAAGATTTTAATACTAAACAGTACAATTAATTACCTTGAGGAATCTTCATGCACGACCATCTGATTGCAAAATATACCGAGCCTGCGCTATGATAATCGGAGAACTAATATATCTGTATAGAAATACGAAGGAATGTATTAAAATATAAATACATATAATGAATAACTAAATTTTATATACGAATATAATAAAAAATCGTCCCGTTCTAAGCAAACGTGTACTGTACCGCTAGAAATCTTGTCATCTAATAGGCATAAGCTGTGCTGTATCCGGTCTCATCTTGAAATAATAAGCGTAAGAAGATTATTGGGGCGACCTCGCTTGAAATACGTTAGGAACTATGCATTATTTTATTTCAGAAATACAGAATGCCGGAGGTATTGAAATAATATCAATTAACGTATGACAATAACTTTTTTGTAGTCAGCCAGCACAGGAGCTAAAAATAATATTTAAAACGTATTCACGAATTCTCAAAACAGATCACAAATCGTCATTCTCATCGGCGAAGATTTTTCTTGAGATGTGATTGGTGTGTAGACTTTAGGAGATGATAAAATCTTTGGAGGAGATCTATTAGCAGGTGTGATATTTTAATTATGGGTGTTTAAAGTATGTTTTTTTAATGGGCTTGTATCTCCCGGAGACAGTTGAACACCAATTGGATGTGTGAATGTTTTTAGATGAACATTTTTGCGAAGGGACCTGCTTTGTGATCTTGCTGCTTCTAAAAATGGGCTAAGGTATCTATTTGTAGGTCACGGCACAAGTTGACAATACGCGCGTACCAGAAACCTCGATGACAGAGCGTATAAAGCGATTTTGTATTATTTGGAGAATTGGTATCCCCGTGGTATGTGAAAAGACAATAGTGGCGTAGGTCATAATGGCTTTAATATAGGCTTTGCAAACACACAATGTAGAGAATGAATCGTAATTCGACCCTGTCCTTTATAAACGAGTACACCCGGCTTGAAGGCGTGGCCACTATCCAACAAATTAGATATTTCACTTCCGGGTCAGACGAGAGAATTCGAGAATACTCAATATCAAAGAATAGTGAACTCTATGTCCAATACTCAAGATTCATATCAGCTTGTAATATTTAATGAATAGTTATTTACGCTGATCGCCTATGTAATTAATAGAGAAGTACTGTTTTTGGTCTTTAACGAATGGTTTATTGTAAAGTTATAATGATAGTAATATTCATATGTACATATTCATATGCCTTTGTGGCAGTTTGCAAGCACATGCATCGCGGTATGTATTTCTAGATGACATGACTTATAATTAAATTGTTCGATGGCAATGTGCGGTTTCTGTCCATAGAACCAAGAATTTTTGCTCAACAGTCGCACTTGCAACCAATCGATCCAAGAGGCATATTATATATGTATGTGTGTATATATATATATATATATATAATAATAAAAATTTAAAATTGAGCACTTAAATAGCTTTTATATCATTCATCGGTCCAAATAGATGCAAATATATTTTTTCTGTGCAGACGTGCGAAATTGTTGCAAATGTGGTGAATCTTTCACTATTGCAGACGTAACTCCTTTCAGGACGACAGAGTTAAGGCCATCGTCTGTCACTCTGGCCAAGTGCTTGTTGGCAGTCTAATGTTTTTGCACTCTAAGTTATGCAGACACGCACACGCATGCACGCAGGCACGCATGCTGACGCACACGTACATGCATACGCACCTTGGATAAGGCATATGTTCAGCAGTGGAACGGTAAAGGCTGATGTGATGATAATGATGACGAAGTAAAACTACTGAGTGAATTAGAATAATTTAATTCCCCCAAAATTAGTAAGTTATTAAGATCGCAAAAGACCGTTTCAATTATATCAAAGCTTAGCGGCTGTTAAATCAAGCGATAATAAAGGGATTGTGGAACTTTATAAGCCATAACAGTCGACGTTCCATCCGCGACACTATTAATTTTAAGTGTTTTATTTTAGAAAAATAAATTAAAGGTACTTGAAAAATAATTGAAAAATTATTTAACAGTACTTGTATATACATAATTAATGGCAAACCATAATGCTTAGTGTCTTAGCGTCATAAAACTAACGAATTCGTTTTGTGTTGTTATATTCCCTGTTTTTATTTCCATTTATATTTATTTCTTGGGTAAATACCAAAAGACTTACTGAACATCAACTGTAAATGCAGACATCATTAAATATTAAAAATGGAACATATTTTCATGCTATCTGTAAGCATTAATTTAGTTCACTGAACAAAACTTACATGCGTAACTCCCGTTGATGTAAATTACATTTAAGTAATGATAAGCTACTGAACGTTACGCTGACATTAAGGATAACTTTTTTACGTTATTCTTCATGTCAGCTGAACACTACCACTGAATGTTACATTTAATATTAACGTTAGCTATTTATATCATATTAAGCACCATTAACTTTAACGTACGATTTATATCTATGAATAATTACTATTACTATGAATAATTTACTCGTCGTTTTTAATTATTGTATGGCCTGGTAATTTGGAAGTCTTTTTAATCCAATCTCTGAGATGTTGTGAAAAAGAAGAGATGTCATAAGCGGGAGGGCGAAGTATCAGAATATTAAAAGTTTCGTATTAAATGTTAGGGCACACATGTAATAAACTTCAAGCTTATGTCAAACTATGTACTTAAAAACTTCATATTCATATTGCCTAGTGTACGGTAATAGGCTCACCCCCTATTCCCTAGGGGTACGTAAACGTACCTGGTGAAACGTACGAGTGTACTGCACTCCTCTGCCTACCTCTTCACGATTATAGACGCGTTGTTACGTGTTACGTTATTCATCCATGAGTGATTAAGACAAAATCTAAACCTCTCGTTTAGTGGTCCCGCACGTCTCCCATATTCATGTTACTTATCGTTGGTCACAGTTTCATTATAATAATAATACTTGGTGTAATACCCGAGCTATACCTGAAAGGAAATTAAATGTTCGAATTAAATGTTATAACAAGTTCTACTTATTCAATCTCATAATAAAATACTACTCGGTTATGTATAATATTGTATTCCTGCACGTGGTGCGTTTCGTGCAATTTTCAAGATGCACGATATTGAAAGTGACTTATAACATCAGTCTTGAAATCGATTAGAAATATTGTGCTTTGTAACCGCAACCTAAAAAAGTGAGGCAGGTATCAAGATAAATAATGTAGGTACACAAACTTACCTCTAAAATGTACCGCTAAAATCCGGTAGAAAGTTAGTTATGATTAATACTCGGAAGTGTTCAGTTCAGAAATGGTTTTACATTTGCATTCAACACCGGTAGTGACCAGGGCAATATAAATCAGTAGAAGCTTAAACTAGGACACGTTTCTAAGGGATTTCTTTTGCTAGAAGTAAGCGAATAATATTTTATTTATATATATAGCAAGAACTAAACATTATAGGGTTAGGGACAAAAATTATGAGGTCGATTACAATAGCAAGAATTGTGATCATATAAAGATGTATCCGTTTTTATAACGGGAAGACAACATGAAATTGTACATACATACTTCGTACACATATCTTCACACCAAGTCACTGAGTTATCTACTGCTAGTCAAGCTCTCTGGCTCAGAAGATGGCTGATCAGTAGCTGACCTAAGGCGTCATTCACACTATTTCCCACACTTACTATGGGAATATTACACTTTACTTGACAGTTCTGGAAACTTAACAGTTCAATATAACGTAAGCTGTCATAAATTATGTAGATTTCTCTTCTTTGTTGCTCTGAGCATTTCGTCTTATTACGACTGTAGCGTGTGATACGCTAATAGAACAACATGTAAACACTTTTACGTGACCATTTTCAAAGTAAAACTCTAGATAATGATGAGCCAAACAAAGTTTCCGAGTTCTAGTTTATCTAAAACTAGAGTCATTTATAAACCAAATTCCATTACAGCGCATCTGGTCTAGAGCTTTGTGCGGAACACAAAAGGCGTCATAAATTCAATTTCAAAGCACACAAGGCCATATTTTTTATTGGAAAAAAAAATTTAATTATTTTTTTAAAAAAACAACAAAGCATTTTTATATGTCATAAGTAAAAAAAAACATTATGGTGGCTTCTATTCGCCTCAATTTTACTCTAACATGTGTGGCTTTTGAACGTTGATATGTTTATTATATATAAATTATATATAAAATTATTTTGCTATTAGAAAAATTAAAAAGAAACATAACATAACTCCTGTATTTTCCGAAGGGACAGGCAGACGAGTGTAAAACTCATCTTTTTTCTCATCAAATGAGCGATGAGTCTATGGTCATACATCTCCCACAGATCCGGACTCCGAGTTACTGCTAGAAAATCTAACATACAAAATCTGAGTTAGAAAATCCAAGTTAGAAAATCCATTGGTACCTAACACGGGATTTGAACCCAAGACCTCTCGATCAGCAGTAATGCTTTGCAACCACTTGGCCAATGAGGCAGTTAATAAACAAATATGTGTAAATAATAATAACCGTGGTTTTCACAAACAAAAGGACTATTCATTAGAAGAATGTAAGAGATGATTCTCGCTGTTTAGGAAATATGGAAACATGTTTGTGCAACGTACTTTGATATCATTCATATGTGGTCTCCGTCCCCATTCTATGAGCATACTGCCACGTTGTTCCCCTTGGCAAGGAGATATCGATGCTGTTTATTTCTAGTTTAATGTACTACCTACCTCTTAACGCTGGTTCAGTGAGATTTGTGTTCATGCGAAGTTCTTTGTTGAACTTTAAATATAATTGTATTACTGGTTCCAACTTTTTTGTGATCGTTATGTTTGGATATGGAAATGTATAAATAATTGAGTAAATTTTTATGATTTCCGGCTATAAAATGTTCTTCCTTTCTGCAAGGCTACATTACATACTGGCTTGTCAAAAACTGCCGGTTGTGAAGGATGCCAGCTGGTTAAATGTATACCAAATATTTCCATCACGTCTGACGCCATCCAATTCACAATAACAATTTCGTTTGATCAACTGATCGTTGTATAACCTCACTCTTAAGCCAACGGTATAGGGTTTGCTTTTGGAATGTACTAGAAGTTTTCAGTTTATCGAACGGAAGTCTGAGTTGGTTCCCCCCGATGCCAGAGGCTGCACAAAATTTCCATTTTCCACACGATTTACCACAAATTAATGCGCCGAATACGTCGCCGCGTCCAATTTATGGAAGGATTTGCATGTTACCAACTTAGAGTTAAGTTTTTCACGGCGAGTGTTGATTGCAATTTAGAGAATGAATTCTCTTTATTTACACTGGTCACAAAGAAATGGTTCAATAATGGATTATTAGCTTCGTTTCATGGGATTTAAAGGTTTCTTATGTAATTATACAATATTTCAGGATACATACACGCATGGCTATCTGATGCCGTACTACATGTAGCATTTATTTAAGTACATTATTTATGTACCTTCATAATTATTGTACACTCAGACCTAAAAGAAACGATTTTTCTTGTTATATAAATATTTGTCCTGAATGGAAATCAAATCCACAACGATTGAAGCCGGTTGAAAATAAGCGACGCCAAATTACCTTTCCTGTGTAGGCGCTGGTAAAACCATTTCTTAGGGATGATCATTTCTGTTGATTGGATGTATATTTTTAGTGTTTTCTTTTTTTTACACGATTCCTTTATCTTTATTTAATATTTCGTACCAGCTATCCATGCTTAATACGTAGCTTAGTGCTTTGTGTATTATAATATTTTTTCCTACAATGCCCTGTCTATTTCCTGTCCCCGTGACCCCTGTCTCCCCTGAATTTCCTGTCCATCGAGTCCTAACAACTTGATGTGAACCGACGTATAGATATTATCAACGCAGTTCAGAAGTCATTTCTCATGATTGTGGCGGTTGTTCAATCGTCTTGCTGCAATGTTAAATGTTGGTGGCTGAATAAAACATTTCATGTTTCTGAATGCCGATAAGTTTATCGAATACTTGACATGATCACTGCATTTTAAGGTTTTGTTTGAAAAATATGGACTGCTTGTATAAAAAGTAGATGCAGAAGAGGAGAAAGCGTTGCACATATTTGTAGACCCGACGAGTACGCGAACAGCCTCGTATGTTATTGGGGTTACCTATTGCATCACCGAAATTTCCACACATTCAGTAAAATTCTCATTCTTCACCACAGATATAAAAGTAACAATAATGTTTCTCTAGAATGCAATACATCACTTAGCATCGCATTGACGGTAAAAACAGTACTTACCATTTATTTAATTAAAATATTCCAACAATTTTCTCTTTGAAATCTCTTCTCGCTTTTCGTCAATTATGTAGCAAGTGACTAAAACCTTACCGTAGAATCACAGGTAATCTCACATAGAAACGAACGCTCGGCTGCTTACTCGTACCTGGCGTCTAAGACGGATAAGTCAAGTAAGATTTACCTTAAGCTGGTAAGTTAACGCTGTTAGACTATTTAAATAAGACGTCGCCTGAATAGAGGGACTAGATGAGGCTTCTATTTAGTGCAATGTTCCTTTAGTTTCGGCATTATAACAAATAACCCTTTGGGTGAACCGCGTACGTGTGGTAATTGGATCTTGTTGCAGACGGTCGTTTGTAAATACAACCTTTATTATGCATTTGAATATATTATGTTTTTCTAAGTTTAAGGAATAGATTAATAAATGCAGGTTCATGCAAGGCCAAAAATTGGAGGTCACATATTATGTGTGTATCAAAAGAAAACCAATTAAATCATAACGCCTGTAATCCCCAAAGAGGTAGGTAGAGGTATGTAGTACACTCCCACGTATCACAAGTTGCGTTTACGCCCCACAGCAGAATAGGTGGTGAGTCCATTGCCATGCACCGGGCATAAATCCAGTTAAAGCTAGATATATAGTTAGTATTTGTTATATATATGAAAAATATATAACACATACTAACTGACATTAAAGTCTTCTCCTTACTGTTCTGCCTCGTACATGTACGGTCATTGGCGGCCAGTTGTTACTGCTGTTGCTCGTTTGCTGCTCTTCTCACACAAAAAACTAACTGTAACCTTACAAATACTACTTGAATAAATAAATAAATAAATAAAAAAGACTGTAAGAAAGCTCTTTTTTATAAAGAAAACAAGTGCATACAGAACTGTCTGTATTGGTTTTTAAGCGGTTTAAACACCGCCAAGGTGAAACAGATGACTGTTTCAAGTCCTCTCCGAACTCATTATATTCTCTACATCTTGGGATACAAGCTCTACGTTGGGAGGTGCAAATTTATATAAATAATTACCACTGAATACACGGTGAGCGGATCGTCTTAATTAATGCACATAGCAACCGCTCCTTAAATGTCTTGAAGCGAAGGTAGATGTATGAGCACATTGAAATAAAATTAAGAAAAAAGCTAAGAGGAAAAGTTATTAGACAATTTTTTCTAATTTTTAGCGGTTTGTCGAATGGCTGTATCTTCGTTAATAATGTTCGCATCGGAGTAGTCAGAACAATAAATCGATATTTGAAGTATCTAGTTTTTCAATTTAGAGATGAAAATATTTCAGAATAACTTTTAGAGTTTTTTCGATTTTTATATTGGTTCACGGACTTGAAAAGAATATTTCTGTCTTAACTACCTTATGAACTAGATAACCCGTTTGTTCAGCCTTAGCAAACTGTTTTTAAGACCTTGATACCAACTTTTTGTTGAAATATTGGAGTTTAAACGGAAAAGATACGGTAACGAAATGATTCGTTTCCAACGCTTCCATTCGATTCGTTTCCATTCGATATTTAATGGGTAAAAGTGGGTTTTAGAAACGGAGTTTCAAAATACTCTACGAGGCTTAGGCAATGCAGTTTTTTCCGTGTGTTACAATTTATTTTTAACGTCATATGAGCCATATATTATGTACAACGTCACTGTTGTTTTAGTAGAATGTTATGTTGCCCTAATGATGTTAATAAAATTCCATTCAGAATTGGTACGGTTTTTAAATAAATGCCAACCCTAATGCATTGGCATATCTGAACTTCCAGTAATCAACACTGAACGGGCGGACATGTTACGTTATTACTAAATTTTCATAAAAATTTTCGGCGTTTTCACGTCACATTAAATAGCTAATCGTGATTATTATGGTAACAATGCTTTATTGTGACTTTAACGAATTTAGAATCAGCGAAAGTAGTGAAGATTTACGTTATTACGTCATTATATAAATTTATATTAAATTTATTAAAATTAAAAAAAGGTCTAAAATATTCCCCAGCTCTCTGCCACGATTATTAACTAAATTAATGGACTCTTCAAAACCGTGGGTACGACCACTTGACAATGTCTTTGACGGATTAATTAGCGGAGTTAATTAAAATTTTATTTTTTTTCAATCCCTAGGAACATGAAAGCCTAAGGTTTTTTCAATTAGTATATTTTCTATTATTTAATACATTCTGTACGTTATAGGAGATAATTCTTAGCTAATAACTGGGCGAGCTGGTGATACATATCTTCTGTAATGTGTTAGCAGGCTCGATGTACTATTGAAAGGCGTGTCGATGGTTTGACATCTTTATTATGACTAACTAATACAGAACTTACACTAACTTATATTGTAAGGTGTCTTACACACACTACATCATCATAATTATCATTATCCCGCCACCATCTATTGTTTCACCGTTGAACTACACTCTGATTTGTTCTAGTTGTTACTATATGTCTTCTTACGACCATAGATCCAATATTTGAACCACAAGAACAGCAAAAATATTTATTAAATCATAATTTTTGCTATAATTATTAATATGTACATATTCTTTCTTTGCTGCAATAAGAGCACTATTATACATATTTACTGAACCATCCTGTAAGCCATACTTAACTAAAACACGGTCGATTAACATCAATACTTTCTCATCGATATTAAGAAAACGGCATTTATCACAATAGTTTAGTTAATAAAGTCGAAGGTTCATAGCGAAAGGAGCGCGCGGTGAGTCGTCGAGAACGGTTCACGGTGAGCTCATTTAGGTCGGATTAAGAATTAATTTGCCCAAGGGCCGAATGGATGCGCGATTAATTTCTCTCGAGCGCCGAGATCCAACGGATTAGCCCATTCGCTTCTATCAAATTGAATTTTAATTGGAACACCTGATTTTAATTGTACGGCCACTTGAAGAATCGCTTCGTAGTGTGATAACCGTGAAAACCTTTCGTAGCTCTTGCGGATTTCGAATTTTGTGCTTCTATATAACTTTATTATTATACGGTATAGAAGTATTAGTCAGATTTAGTACGACTAATGTTACATGCGACCAGCTTCGAATAGGACTAATGCTTTGCTCATACTAACTTTTATTTATTTTAATTTAATACACGAGGACGCAATTAAATGGTATAATTATAAGGCAAACTGGGTGCTAATAGTGTACGAATACCTTTGGGCTAAAGAGTCAAACACGAAGACAATGACAGGTTCGAGAAGACAGTGGGTCCCAAGGGTCACTTGTGGTAGCCATCAGTTTGTCGGCTGTTTCATAAAAAACGACTCAAATCAATGTTATATAGCAATATCAATAAATTAAACTGTTTATGTCAAAGTCAACAACTAAACACTTTTAACGCATCCTTATTAAGTTTAAGTACATTTTTTTACAGACTTAGGTACTGTGTTAGAATTAAATATTTTTTAAATATATCAATGGATAT
>DWME01006661.1:0-13399 GCA_018244795.1 Parelbella ahira ahira | reverse complement strand
CGGGCACTGATCCAGATTCCGAGTCACTACTAGAAATTCTAAATTAGAAAAATCCAATATGACCCTACCCAGGATTTGAACCCAGAACCTCCCGATCGGCAGTCACGCTTGCAACCGCTCGACCAACGAGGCAGTCAATTTATTGCATTTAAAGTTGTAACACTTTAAATGCAATAAATAATTACATACGTTTACATTACATTACACTTACATGTAAAAATATTATATGTGTAAATAAGTCTGATAATGAAAGAGTATGGTATAATAATACGCAGTAGTCAGCGTAAAGAAAAATTACTAAAATTCAAAGTGATGTAATAAATCAAGTTTTAAAAAAATGTTCTATGCAATCCGTTGTATTTACTGACGTTAAATGCAATTGTGTATTTACTGAACATTTATAAAAAGTACATATTTACAGACAGGGTAGATTTCTATGTATTTTTCTTCTGGTTCCTTAAACGTCCAACTTTTGCTACTCAGCAAACTAATGCATGTTGGTTACTATTAGTTATAATTAACTGAATGATTTAACCAATAACCGTTTTCACTATATAACTTATTATAATTTTTTGTTATATATAATTCAAACCTATACTAATTTAAGTTTGATCGTTACTCCGTAACTGTACGTAGCTTTAACGAGTTTCTCGAACAATAATTAAAACAAAACAAAGCTAAGAAACAAACAGAACTTGCACAAAGTTCACTCATAGGTACACTAATGAATTTGAATGCACGCGACTGCAGCGCGAACACCGTATACATTAATTACATATTAGTTACAGATTGTGAACCTGAGTTCAGTAGCTAAAATGAACAAATAAACATCTTATTCATAGGATTATACAATGGTGACTACTAATCAGTGTCCTGAGTTTGATCTCCGTGTCGGGCAAAGTATTGTTGAGTTTTTTATAATTTGAAATTTCGAGTAGTAATAATTAGTAATTTCGACTGGATATATGACCGGTGGACCGGACGTGCTTGGACATATAACGTAACTATTGCGGTGTGGGAGTGTGCCATATTTCTCTACATAATTTTCCTGCAGGCGCGCCGGTTTCGTCCGTTTCTGACTTCCTCATCAGGCAATTCTGACCAATACGGTTAAGATAGGCTAGTGTATGTGTCTCTCGGTACCCGTAACCTATAACTGTGTAGTAACAGATTTCTAATGCAAGTGCAATGGGAAATGCATAAAACATTTTGCTGAAACTTTTACGAATAGGTACATATCTGTTCAACGGTATCTTGGATGAAAAGGAAACAAAGACAAATTGCGAATACATCTCAAGGGAAACTGTAGTATTTGGTTTTTCTAAATCGAGATTTCCAGTAGTGACATGGAGTTTGGAGTGTTTCAGTGTATGGTACAAGGCTCACCGCCTAGTCCATGAGACGTATAACCCAACTGGTGAATCTTGGGATTGTACTACACTTGTCTGCCAACCCTTGGACCAGACCATATTCTTAAACATTAGGTTTGAAAAACCTTTACAACATTAACTGATAAAATTTTATTTTACGTTCATATTTAGCCGTCGCAAATATACTTACAATATTAAAAAAAGAAACAAGTTGAAGAACATTCTAGAAATAATATTAATGAAATAACAAAGTGAGTAAATACTTATAATCTGCCTTTGCGGTTTTTTAATAAAGAGGCTAAAGTTAAATTTGCGTTCGGATTCGCTACACAATTAAAGCATCTTGTTGACATAAAAATGTATCTTGTAGAGAGAGACCAGTAGATTGATAACTTGTTCAGAGATTTTATAAAATAGTAAATATGTACGTAATAAGGGTTCTTTTAGGATAATATGTTAATGGCCATGTATGCTTAAAATATTACGTCCCATAATATGTCATGCTTTTTAAAATAACTTCATATTCGGAGCCTTTTGTATTTATATATTTTATACAATAATATTGAAAATTGAGAAAATGATTAAATGTGAATATGCGCGCTACGAGATAGAAACTAATCCTTAATGAAACGAAAACTGATGTTTAAATGTCTGATCGAACTAAAGAGTTTAATGGATTGCAGTTTCCAATTAATATTCGTCTACAGTCGTCAATTCTACTAAACGTATATTTGATTTGCCTTTCTTTTAGTGGGTTGGAAACTGGATTGCGTGCGGTGCATTTTTACTCACCATCTATTCCACAGTGGGACGTAAAAGTGAAAACTGGGAGTGCATACTCCTCTGCCTATTTTTCGGGGATTATAGACGAGATGTTACGTTACAATATGATTTAATTATATATATTTAACTACTTTAAATGAAGGTAGTTAAATTAGTTTGGAAACGGGAGCATAGGTTTAGTTCCACTTTTCCAAACCAGCCACACGATAAACGTGAAGTAAAAATTTACACGCCTCTTTCGCTAATTAGTTCGAGAACTTGCACTAATGGACCTGGATCTGCTTTTAATATTAAATGAAAGTGCACCAGCAATGGTTCGCTTACTAACGTTTTTATATACATAAGAGTGTGTATATGTTTATGGAAATAGTAGGAAATACTGTGTATGAAATATTTTTTATAAATAATATTGTTACGAGTACTTACGTTGTATCCACGTGAAACGTATATAAAGACTTTTAAATAATAAGGTTCTTTGTAGTTTTCGTTAATCTTTCTTTGCTTCACATAAAGCTACATAATTAAATACAAAAGGATTAAGAAATAGGTTTAATTTTAGATCAATTCATTCGCACTGTGAGCAAAAATCCCCGAGGAATATTTATGGTCCAGCAGCGAACTAAACAGGCGTATGATGTGACCCCCCAAGTCGTCAACAACTTCATCATCAGCCTCCAAATGTCCATTGCTGAACATAGGCATCCTCTAATCTGTGCTACCCCTTCCGATCCTAGGCCTTTCGAATCCAGAAGCTTCCCGCTGTTTTCATCAGGCCGTCAGATCATCTGATAGGAAGAAGGCAACTTACGCTCTTACCGAGACGTAGCTGCCACTCGATGACCTTTTAAACAACTTGCCAATGTTTTATTCTTAATGGGACAATATAGCGGATAAGATAATTTTTAATACAATGCCGTATGTATCTAATTGAATTTTTAATGTTTATTTCTTTACAGAAAAGATCAAAATTAATACTTGTTAACATCTTTTAACAGGCATATTTGGCTGGAAATTGACACGATGTGGTAGGTTAACATTTTAATCGAGAGATACAAAAAAAACATTTTAAGTTATGGACTTCTCCACCGCGTGTGGGCGTCTCATCTTCATTCCCGGAATTTCAATGATAGCTCTTTCATAAATACTAATATATTAAACGACGATATCAAGCAAGTCCCACGCTGGGTATCATTTACATAAACATTTTGTTATATTTTTCATCTGTCTCATTTATGAAGATATCATTAAATTTTATTAGCTGCATTGTTTACAGAACTAATAAAAATAATTGTTAGTGCATTTTAAGGTTATTCATTTACTTATCTCTAATTTCGGGTATTATCTGATAGATAATAAAACAAAACAACAATATAAAATTTGTCACACATTATAATTTTTGATTTTTTTACCAAACATTAACCCCACGTTGGGCGCCAACTCCCCGAATGCTATAGAAAGAACTAAAAAGTGTTTATGTCATTGTTCAAGATGTTGCCAACTGTTGAAAAATAATGAAGCGTTCCGCTCTATTATCTAGAGTTAGGGAGTTGGAAAAAAAACAGCCATTCAGGTCCGTTGGCCTATATTTAAAATTTCGAGATACTATCAAAAAATCCGAATAATTGCGGAGTACCGTCACTGACAGAGACAATTCATACGTTGCATTAGCGAATGAAATTCGCGGGTGAATTCATAGTGAGCATTGAAATAATATTTAATGTACGATCTGCGGTCTATTTAAATACATCCTTTCTCCATAGTGTTACGTATTCTATCTTTCTAATCTCAGCCCGGGTTTTTTTACACAATGCCCCTGTCGAATGGGTTTTGTTTTCATTAAAAATATTCTCGTTAAATCTCACCATATCATTTAAAATTTTATTAAAATATCGGTAATAAAAAATGTTATCTAATTTGTAAGTGTAATAACTGCAGAGCATATTTGAAAACACGTTATTATAGTATACAGTCGTACAGTTCCTACCAACGACACTAAACTAAAGAATTATAGCTTCATATAAAACCCTTTATTGTTATTGTTATCACATTATAATAAATATTCGTTTATTATACAAAACCATTATCGTCAGATGGCGTATTTTACAAGTTGAATAACCGTTTTGCCACCCGTTTTCGAACGTGATTCAGCGGTGAGTCAGCATGAAAACACAATGGCGCCAGAATTGATGAGCAGCTAGCTATCTATGAGTCTCAAATTCTCTCTGGTTACGCTTAACTAAATAACAATGTTTTTTTTTTAATTCACGCTACTGGCATGTAACGGTCCAATAAAAAAAGGACAATCTGTTTTTTTACGTATATTATATTCTGTGGTTATTGTAATGTTTCATTGTTACAAATATCATAATTGTTTGCGGTACAGTTAGACTAAATAAATATTATGACTATATAATATTGTAAGTATAATATGGTCACAACTATATCATAACTTTCACTGTTCGTAAGAAGGCTATGACAGTGTGTATTTAATTCTATCGACAGTATTACCACGATTTATCGGTGTGGCTGCTGTATTATCAACATCTGATTCGGTACGGCTTATATTTTTGGTACTTAGTTATGATTCTATCGATTCAAATTAATTATTATATTGTCCTGCGTATCGCTTCACCTACTAAAGCCTTAACCTTCCTCATTTAAAGAGGGATTCTAAGAATGGCAGGGAAACCATAGACCAGGTAATAACAATGACTGGTATATAATAAAATTTTAAAGCCTTTAACACATTTAATCGCGCATACTTATAAGTTTGCTAAGAGCAAACGATTATTTAGCGTGTTGAGCAATTTATTGCATGTCTCCCACATCGTGGGTACTAAGCAGTTGTAATTCAGTGCAGTCGTTGAATTTACAAGCTTACTCGGTTAGAATAGAGCTCATTTTGTCAAATTATAATGTTGAATGTGTTGAGGGCGAGGACAATATAGAACCTATGCGACATTTGCGTTGAAAACACAATGTAGTTGAATACAGGGAGCGGTCATCTGTTACTGTTTCAGAACACTACAACTATATTTTAACTTTTCAAGATGTAATTTACAATTTTGTGTATAATATAGTCCTTATACGTTATGTTTGTATAACTCGTTAACATTCAGAAAAGACTCTCATCACTTACTCTTAGAAGTGTTCGTTTTATTGTATGTAGTGTTCACTTCAAGGTGGTTTAGTGGACCGATAAAATATAATAAAAATATAACACATAAAGCTGGAGCGATACTAAACTAATGCAGAGCAAAGAAACATCTAGGGTTATTGAATTTACGATCTCTGTCCTTGTCTATCAAAATACGATCGCTTGTAGAGGGAATAAGACAAAAATATAATGCTTAAAACGCTAATAATGAACGATTAAGAATAAAGGTATACTATATGTTTACAAACACCTTCTGATCTGAATAGTAAATTGGCCAGTCCTGTGTTGAAGTGCTTATTTATTTACCAGATCGCTGAAATCAGAACAGAGTATTGTAAAAGTTGCTGAACAGATTTCATTTTAAAACTACTAACTATTCAAACAAGCCTCAGCTTACAACATTTTGGCACTTCTCACAAAGGCGCCGTTACAAATTCAATTTATTCGAACTAGACACATGTCGAACTGCCGACGCGAAATTCGTTCTCGTGAAACTTTGCCGTATTTTAAACAATGTCTCAATGTCTCTTGAGACTAGCCTACTTGACACATTCCATTTAACACTTGCAGCAATGTACGTAATTCAATAACATCTACACTTATTATTAATAGATGATATAATGTAATAAATACGATATCACCAACGCCATCATCAAATGTTTTTTTAATCTCTTTATGACAGACTAAAGTATTGTCTTCTGTATATTGTCTTTCAGTAGAGACGAGTCAAGTTTAGTAATAGCGTCGGCATTTATAGTCATGAATTTACGTCTAATTTTATACAACTTAAATGTGGATAAAGATCGAAGTAATCTAGTATCTAGAAAAAATCAATAGTACTTCTCAACCCGGGACTTGAACCAAGGACCTCCCGATCGGCAGTCGCGCTTGCAACCACTGGACCAACGCGATAGTCAAAACGTAAAGTAAACAAGAAAGAGAATTAGCAAACGAGACATATGTATTAGAAAATAGTTTCATTTTAAATTTTAGAGCTAGGTTGTTTTTAGCATCTGATTACAATCATTAAATAATAAGGAATGCATATAATACTAACTTTTGTGCGTGAGTTTACATATTTGAATGTAAACATGTATATACCACATATGCGTTTCACACAAATGAAGTACAACACAGGTGTTAAAACTTAAACACTCTAATACATAATTAATTGCAATGTTGCCATATAGGTACTCGTATACGTAACCAAATATATTTCCAACACAATGCTGTACGTAGCCGTAAGATAGTTGGAATTGCTAGCGGCAGGATCACCGGGGAGCAAACAGGAATAAATAATAGAGTAGCTGCGAAAGCGATTTGATTTGGGTTTCTTGGTTCTGAGAGAGGTGAGGTGAGACGTCGTATTGATACTGTATCTTGTACTATGGTTCCTTTCTGGGGCAGAATAGGACGGATTATTGGTGATTGTTACCCTCATCTTGTAGGTTGTAGGAAGATAAAATGTTACACAAATATTTACCGATATACATATGTACATATTATCGTTAGTAGGTATGTTATAGGTAAATTTCCCATTGAATGACACCGATGAAATATAGCTAAACTATTCATTTAAATTTATTATTAAAGGCTTAGAATATAAAAACACACACGAACGCTATTTTGTTTCATAGGTTCTTCACCCATTCACTCATTAGTTTTTTAAGGTCCACTTATGGACCATTAGTCTCCATTAGTTCGTACTACTCTGACCGGCACTGTGCATTATAAATTCAGTGCTTAGGTACCCTCTGTTTTCCTAAATTCTTCAGTACATAAAGTAAACCTACATTCCTTCCCTTAAAGTTGAATATTTCATTCAACCAAGCCAACATTCTAAAGCCAAGACGATAAATGTGAGAGTGTAACAAAAATCCGACAGTATGAATAAATCTACTGTAGCGATTCAAAAATTTCCATTCGCCCTGTCCTCGTAAGTAACGTGATTTGTTAATTTATTTAGGCAAGTTCCTATTTTAGTTGTTCATGAAATAATAGGAATGAAATAGAGCTTTATTCTTATTGCTGGTCTAAGCGAAGTAATACGTAATATTCAAATATTTGTATCAAAAATGATGGCATAATTAAAATACCTTTTTTATATATACTAAGGCAAGCTGTCAAAAGGACGTTGCCCGAAACCCTGGTCAGACCAGGACGTTAAAAACCTGAATATGCCAATGAGCGTGCCAGTGCACTGAGGCTGAGGACGGCTCCTGCAGGGGAATGTTGCTGGATGGTTTTAAGCGGGTCGATCCTCAATATTGAAGGACCGACAGAAGAAAAAAAGAGTTATGTTTTTAAAGTACGCTGCTCATTAATAATTCGAAATTATTCTTCCAAAATTAAATTGGACATTTTATTCATCTTTGGTAAATACAAAAGACAGTAGCGAAATGAATTTCCAAACCACGTTCCACTCATCTGCGCACGACACCAGTGTACCGCGCCAAGTTATTAAGGGGTAGGCACGCGTCGTCTATTTGCATGACCGATTTCAAGTGCTTTGTCTCACCCGAACAACTTCATATCAACGAAGCCACGTACTCTACATTAATATAACAAACTGGCGGCCTCGTTTATTTATGGTCTTAATCATTTATTAAATATATTACAGAAAGAAGATGAAATGCTTAAATTGTAAAGTAAAATGACATAGCTAAAAAGCAATATGAAAGACCATGTGATAATTTATTTCAAATCAAGACTGCAGATTCATAAAGAAACTTCACACATTCCTGTAATGTTGTATTATTATTGTGAAAAATTTATATGGCCCTCGGTGTCAACTTTATATTGCGACATGTTTTATTTTTTCAAATTTTGCTAGGAGAATAGACTCAATCGAAAATACTTTGAGTTTATAGAACATGATATTGTCATTAACTTTCAATTCTTGTAATACATAAATAATAGGGACTCTGCCATTATTAAAAAAAAAATAAACCTAACACCACGCCTGTAATACCTGAAGGCAGAGGGGTATAGAACACTCCCACGATTGACCAGTATGCATTATTTCGTTTGCCATTATTTCACAAGTAGGAATTTCAATTTTAAAAAGTGGCAACACTATTTTTGTTGGGATTTTAACTCGCATTGGGAGTGTTGAACACACAGAAAACTTTTCTTATATCTGGACGCTTCTGCGCATAAACATTTCAGTTTTTAGTTTCCAGAGCGGTTTTAATGTCGCGTATTCTACTTGTTTATTTGTAATTCTTTTGTGGACGTTTTGCGGACGAATTTCTGTTACAAAACCTTTGTTTCACAAAATCGGGGAAGAATTTTACCGAGAATATAATTTGAAAAAAAAAAAAACATGATAAATTTATACATTTTCAAAAGATTTCTTACCTATAGGTATCTATTGTTTTGCTTACTAAATACATTTGGTACACAAATAACTGTGTTCTGACTATTCATTAGTTTTTAAATTTTAACACAAGAATAAAGTTACCTTGTATACCATTATTTTCGTACTACAAACCTACAAGAAAACATAAAATATATATAATTATGTAATAACACTACTTAACTGAGTTCGTTAGTATGCCCTAGCCTTTAAATAGAACGCGTTATAATGTTCTGCTGCTAGCACATAAAATATAACAATGGTCCTGTCTCCACGGTAAATTCCTTTGCCTTCGAAATTATTAATCGCTGTTGGAAAACAAATGGAGAATTCAAACAATATTCCGAAAATAGCTGTGACGCTAATTCTGTGATAAATATTAAATAACCCAATGTACAGACGGCAGCACAAGTTTGTCATCATGTTACATATATTAATGTAGACTTAGTCACAATCAATTTGGATTACGGTTCTTTATTTAGAACTTCGTCTCAACATTGAGTATTACGTATCTTAAAAGCAATATATTTTACATACTAATAAACTAAGTTCATCTACGGTCTTTTTGTAAAAGAAATACTTGTCTTCTGACTGAAAACTTTCAATTGGAAATTGATTTTTATTTATTAATACTATGTTGAAACTAATCGTTATAGTAACTGATTTATGAAAGTGGAGTTTATATGGCGATCGGCACTCTGTAACAGGCTAATGATTATTTGATGACAATTAGTCCCTGATATCTATGGACAATCTGTAGAGCGTGCGAAGTCTGCCAATACGCACTTGGCCAGCGTGGCAGCCTATGACCTTAACCCTTCTAATATAACATGAGACCCATATTTCAACAGTGGATTGTAATAGAATGGAAAGAAAAAATAAACGGATAATCAAACCACCTAAGTAGTTACTAATATGCAGCTAGTTTCAAGAGCCTTATATGTTGAGCTCCGGAAATAATTCAGGAAGAATTTCATCTCAACCAAAATTGTATCCCCCGGTGTGTTTAAGCCCCGAGGGTAGGCTCAAGCATGTCAATGCAATTATGAGTTTAATCAACGTTTCTACAACACCAAGACAATGTTTCCGGGTAAATGTTGTTTAAAGCTTATTCAATTACATTGAAGCTCGTCGTAAATACTTTTTAATTTATTTATGCAAACACGTAAGTAACTTGCCTTTATGTATAATGGTGTTATCGATCCGAGGTATTTTTCCATACACTGTTATAATGCTCAAGAATTTTTCTACAAATGCATTGAATACCAGTGTTTGTTTCGATTAATTGAAAATCTTCTCATAATTATATTATTCTTCATAGTAAATATTCAGTTTTTTTTATTTTACGACGAAAATTTTATCCTCCTGACCACAATTATTATTACAATATCATCATGCCAGATCCTTTACAGGATTGGCAGGGGGCTCCGAGTGCCAATCATCTTTAGCCTTACAGACCTGATGTATTTCTTTTTCCAGTTTTATCATTATTTTCTTTCAGAAATGTTAAAAAAGTGCACTGAAGTCATTAAGACAAAAACGATTTGAACACGTCTGTGACTAATGTAGGAGGAATGATACTCGCCCTACAAATTCTAGCAATCAACATACATTGTTTAAAATTGCTACTTCTCTAGTACAAACGAAAGAATGTTCGAGAATCATCATTTAATAAAGAAGTATGCTATACTTTATTGTAGATACTTAAATTTAAATTAAATCGTGTTCTCGGCTTTCTTATAGATAGGTCTTTTTTTACGTCTTTGATAAAAAAAATGATAAATGTGTAAAAAGCTAAACTGAATATTTTTTTTTTATAGAAATACCTTTGCTTAATTTTTTTCTTAGTAACATTAGTACACCGGGCACTCGGCAACTACGGTAAACGCAAATTTTGTTATAATAAACTAAAACATTAACAACGAACCGTCGATTTCTGTACGTCATAGTAAATGAAGGTGCAAATCTTGTTCTATTTATTGCACCCCATCTTGTATAGGTCACTGCGCATTCGAGCCGGAGCATCGCGGTACGTATAAAATTAATTTAACGAAACTTTCACATTGAAAACAGATAAAAGTTGCATTTAATACAGCCACAGCTGTAGTTGGCGGACTTCTTGACATCGTTTAAATGAAAATTACCCGCTGAAAGCTATTTATTTCGTGATGACGTAATGAATCGTTACCATTAAGGCGCCTACATTTTTCTGACCTCAAATCAGTTCATTCAATGGTTTAAGCATTCAATTATTATTCTACGTGTATGTGTAATGGGAAAAGTTGTATAGTTATTAACAGCCCTATATACAGTACATGCTCCAATTGGCGACGGAAATAAATAGATAACTAAGTCGGTATGCCAAATCTGGAAATGTACATACATGTCAGCTCATCTCTCTTACGCATGAATGTAAGCATCCTTACCATCAACAAACTCAAACTGATTATTTAAAATTGTGCTTATATAATAATAATTTACAAAAAACATAGTAGACAGAGAGAGTTTGAAATTCAGCCTAACTCCGAGAGTCAAATCCATGTGCGCATCAATTTTTTTTGTGTGAAATTAAAGACAAATTGAAATTGTCTTATACCAGACATGTACTCAATAATGTAAGCTTATCAATATTAGTTAGTCATCTCTGCATCCTCCCGGCGTCAGATCTCGGATTTGCTCCTATTGCGAGCATTTCGTGTCCAATCTGTCACTGTCACGGTTGTGGCTTTAACAATGCATCATAATTCGATCTTTGAACTGCTTCTTCCCTAGCTGTCTTTTATTTAAGCTTTTTTGTTGTTTTATCATCATTATCATCATTAGTCTGTGTGTGTTCACTACTGGATATAGGGCTCTCGAGTAGCATGGCACTGCACTCGATCTTCAGCTCTGTTGGATCGTTTATTTCGTCTTTAATTCTCTTGTTTGTTTGTTTGTAAGGAACGTTTTTTTATCTTGGTAACGAAAATGTATTTTACAAAAACTGTACAATTGGCAAGAAATGGAGTGGAATTTTAATTATTTAAAGAGTATTTCGTCCATATGTCTTAATAAATAAAAATAATAATAATCGACCCATAGTCATTCCACTGTTGGAATATGGGTCTCCTCTCATATTGAGATGGTTAAGGCCATAGTCTGCCACGCTGGCCAAGTGCGGGTTGGCAGACTTCACACACCTCAGATTTTTTTTTAAATAAATTCTAAGGTGTGCAGGTTTCCTCACGATGATTTCCTACACCGTTAGAAAGTGATATTTAAACTTAAAATGCACTTTTTATAAAGAGGTGCCCGCCGTGGATTAGAACCTAGCACTCCCGGAGTGAGAGGCTGAATTCTTAACCACTAGACTATCAGTGGAAATATAATAAGTGACATTCAGTCCTGAAACATGACTTTTATTGTCAGAGAAGCAATTTGGACCACAGACCAAAAGACTGAAAGGTTAAATCTATGTGATAAATAAACACTGTTTTTGTAGGCAAATTTACAAAATGTCGACCAGTTGAAGTTCTAAATTTAAATTTTATTTAGAAAAATTTGTATTTTATAAGTATAGTACATCAAGAATAACCTATCCGAATCACGGTATTACGACAACACGTATTTCCAGGTAAACCTTCAAACCTGCGAAGGGGGTCTTGGTTCTCTTAACTATGATCTATCCGATCTCACATGCTGGGAGCACTTACTCGCTGGCGAGCCCTTCCACAGGCGGCTCCTGACTGGAATCGATATTAGCGATAAGAAGACGGCCGTTGAGACTGAAAAGCATTTAGATGCACCTGCAAGCTGGGTGGAGAAGCTGAATATTACTGCTGATGGTGATTTTTCATATTTTAGTACCAATGATTTTATTAATGATACAACAACAATATGCAGAGATGCCTAATGATTAGAAAACTCTATATAGATTTTGAGCAGAGATATCCTGGTAGCCACAAAGTCATCCATTACAAGAAGGTACTATTAGAGAAGTTCTCGCCGTATTCGGAACCGGACGGTATCGTTAAGAGGATAAAAATATTTGAAGACTACTCTTTGACTATCGCTCTGGTGACGTAAGTTGCTGTTTATTTTACTTAATAAGTGTCATCATTTCTCTTGCTTATTGTCAACTGGTTTACAGACTGTTTTTTTTTCAATGTTCTCCCATTTTTCTATCAACTTTTAAATATTTCAAACTTCTATTAATATTCAGTCTTTAAACAGAACTCAAAGAATAATTAATCGTACTGAACTTCGTCATAAATATTATTTTTTAGAATTTCAAGGATGTTTCAAATGAAAGTTTAACGTTGGTTTTCGATCAATTTTATATCTGTTCGATTTATATTAGTTCGAGATTTCCAGGTACGAATGGTATAAGAACAGAGTGGACAAAATGGAGACAGTTAAAATTGACCATATAATGAGGGAGATTAGAGAAGTTTTCGGCATTGGAAGGAAAGATCATCTTCTTAGTAAGTAACAGAAATTTTTTAAAACGAAATTTCAAATTTAATCTTAGTAAAACATTTCCGATATTTTGTTCGTCATTTGAAAGAAAACTAATAAATTAAGGAAAAAATTGTATTTAAGCCACACGATATACTTTTCAAGAGCACGTTTAATCAGCCTACTGAAAGTAGACGAGGTGAAAGGAATGTATTAGTATAAATAATAATAATAATAATCGACCCATTTGTCATTCCACTGTTGGAATATGGGTCTCCTCTCATATTGAGAGGG
>DWME01006660.1:0-13399 GCA_018244795.1 Parelbella ahira ahira | reverse complement strand
TTATAATGGATTTAAACTTATTATGTGAAAGATTAATAATGTCTTTTGGTATTTTATTGTAGAAGCGAATACAATTCACCATAAAAGAATGAGTCACCTTACTTAAGCGAAATCGTGGTATGTATCGTGGTATGTATCGTGGTATTTACAGAGCTGACTTGTGTTTCTAGATTAATATTTAGTAAGCTAGAAGAGCTTGTTATTTTCACTGTGATTTAGAACCTGTGCGACTAACATGATCTAATTTTGTTTCGTAATTGGCTGTTTCAAATATGTATATATGTATGTAGTTACGTTGTTACGCATGTTAAACCGTGCATTCCATTGTTTTAATATGTTACGCTATATTAATGTATTGTGTGATTACGTTATGGTCTTAAAAAGCTAAAAACCTTGGCCGCTTCGGGCCGTAGCGTAAGCGTTGCGAGAAGCTATGTTAAGTTAAAGTTAAATGATAAGAGTGGCTTGTACCGTCCATGGGCATCTGCGGCGTACTTCGAAGAAGATCAATAAAATTAATAGTAATATTTCAGTTAGTGTTAGAAGTAAATAAGGCTATTATTAGTTTTAATTTGTAACGGGATTTCAGAAATAGGACTACTATTATTCTGGGGACGTCTTCGTTTAGCAGTGGGTTGGGATAGACTAATGATGTCATGGCCTCTATGGGAACCTACCAACTACTCTCACCCAATTGGAATATCTTTACTACTGCTTAAACGCACATCTCAACGTTCTCTCTTTTATCTTTAAATTATTATTATTATACTATTATTTTTAATTCTTCCTAAGCCAAAATATTAGTGATCCATGTTGTATAAACGAAATCAACAATTCACAGATACAAAAATATTACGAAAGCATCTATTTATGCTGAGTTTGACCTAAAAAAGCTCGATTACCAATTCAGCCTCTATGAATAACTTGGCAGCAGGATAATAATACAGAATCGAAAAAAGACGAACGTTTCCGAACATTACCGATGTTTTGTACGAACAGTCGGATAGCATAATCGTTTTATTCTAACTAATGCCTTATAGTGGAGCGTTTTCTTGCAAAAACCTGTCAAGATTCAGCAAGGTTATTTGTATTTTTGGATGTATATTTCATATTGTACGTACGTATGACAACTTAGATTTTCTAGTAGAAATTCGGAGTCTGATGTTTTACCCGGTGGCAATAGGCTTACAGCCTATTCCATTGTGGGGCGTAAATGTAACTGGTGAAATGTAAGAGTGTACGTTACTTCGCTGCCTATCCCTTCGGGGATTACAGGCGTGATGTTACGTTCAAATTATTATTGATGCAATACATTTGTAGCTAGGTACTTATTTATCAGTTTTTTGAATAACGGTCTATACCTAAAGCAGGCCGGAGTTCTGTCATATAAGAGAGAAAAGAAGTGAGAATTTATAAATATGTATATATAGGTTTAGTAGGATATATCGGGTGTATGCCCAATGCCGCCCGTCATTCAGCGTTGGTCTATGGAAGTTAAGCATGTTGTCGTGCTAATTATATATACCAGGCGCTTTCTGAATATTGACAAGTGACCATCCAATTTTTTTAAAATTCTTGGTTAGACAGTTCTAGAAAATCTAAGTTAGAAGATCCAAGTTAGTCCAAAACAAAGTTACGAAATCCAAGTTAGAAAATCCAATTTAAAAAGTCCAAGTTAGAAAGTCTAAGTTAGAAAATCCAATAGTACCCTACCCGGTATTCGAACCCAAAACCTCTATATTAGCTGTCGCGCTTTGCAGCCACTCAACTATTAAGGCACTCAAGATAAATTTATATCACAACAATCTGAAACACGATGTATGATGATGTATACTTTTATACTATGTACACCATCTACGGACAAGAAGAAAAAAAGGGAAAAAAAACGATTGTAAAGTGTTGACCTCCATAGTGATTTTGCATCGTATAATTTTAGAGCCCGTGTTGGTGGATTATTCCCATGTAACTTCAGCTTGACTGCCTCGTTGGTCGAGCGGTTGCAAGCGCGACTGCCGATCGGGGGGTCCTGGGTTCAAATCCCGGGTCGGTATTTATCAACGCATCGACGTACCATATACGAGTAGTATCCATGTGTGTGTACGTCTATACGTACTTGTATTCCGCTCTATTAAATTCGTAGGAACATCGTTTTCGTGTTCTACAAAAGTTCTAACGACGAACGGAGGGGAACTGAGATAAGGCCGCGGGCACATATTGTTGGTTGCTTTTTCATCGTGCCTTTTGTTTTGACAGTGTTTAATTCGGTGTTATATTTTATACATATATATTATACGTACATATACATTATACGTATTATATACGTAACAATTTACCTAAAAGAGTTATTTATTGTTGTGTTTTAATTTAAATGTTGTGACAGGTGAACAATTGATAGAATAATTTATTCAGCTTAGATTTGCAACTATAGAAACAGTAAACAGATTATATATAAATTATACACAAAAAGATCTTTAATTTCAAATCTGCATTATTTTTATTAATTTGTTATATATAATCTACATATGTATTTAGTGTACGTGCCAGCTTTTTTATCGAAATCGTCTTTATACTAACGGAGAAAACGTGTTGTGATTTGCATCTCTTATATCAACAGGCTCACCACCTGTCGGGACCTAAACGTAACTGGTGAAACGTGTACTACACTCCTCTGCCTACTTCTTCGGGGACTACAGGCGTGCTGTTACATTTCTATAGTATCATAGTATAATATTATCTCTTATAGTATTTGCCATCATGATTGCAAAAAAAACAAGCTGGACGGCCGTTTATAATTTGACAAAAAAATATTAACACTCTCAATAACACATTAGTGCAACATAAAAGGTACAGCTAAATTAAGTTCAGTTCCTTACAAGTGCAAGTACATTGTATAAATATTGATAGTTACGGCTTTTAAGCTGATGTCACGCCCGCGCTATCGGCCCTCGACCGATAAGGCGCTGCGCGCATGTTTGATCATTTGTGTAATTGTATTATTTATAGCGCTAATATGTATTTATTTATGTACTGTGCTTTCTTTTGTTTTGTATTGTTCATTTTATTTATTGTACGTAAATGCACCGTACAGGCTGGAGCGGCGTCGACGGCGAGCTCGAGTGTTTGTCTCAAACAAAGAGGTCTCGTAACTAATATTTATGTTGATGTTCCAGTTGATTGGGACAAACGGAAACTGGATAAGAAAAAAATATATTTGTGGACCATTGTCAATAATGTTGCATTGGAATGATGATCCTGCTCTGCCTGCCTCAGTCTAGAATATTTCAGTGATAAAATTAAGTATGTAATACCGCGTACAAAGCTGCCTGCCTTGAGATTCTCCAGACTATTCTCTAAGGCGTCTGAAGTCTGTCAATTCGCCCTTGGTTATTTTGACAGATGATCTTAACCTTACTTCTTCTTAATGGACCCCGTGTCCTGTAATGTAACTATTAAAGGGTAATGTTGACAATGGTGATGGAAATATGTATCTTAAGCAATGTTTTCAGTGCTTGGATACATAAACTGACTTCATTCGCTAAGAGATTATTTTATTTATATTATTTCTCCACGCCAAGTAACGGGATAGACAAAGAGGTTATTTTAATATTAAAATTATTTGTTTAAAAATATATCTACATGGTTAGACTTCATTTACAAACGCAGTGGCACTTATCTATTTTCTTTTATTTTTTTACCTAATGCTGTACGTAATTTATATTATGATGGCGTTCATTGAGTAAATGAGTAGTTGTTTGATTTGCCGACCGCCGCGACCTCGCTGCCATCGACGAGAGGTAAGGCACAAGGATCTGGGACAGATTCAAAACTGGCTATAGCTAAGGCTTACCCAAAAAATATACGTGAATAAAATGGGAATACTGTTTCGTGTACAGTTACACAAGCTGAAAAAGAAATATAAATAAATAATTGAATGGTGGTCAAAGCCAAGTATGTATTGCGAATGTGTACAATAAAGTACTGCGTCTTTGTCTAAGCTCGTGTCGGAGACTGCCGCGGCGTCAGCCCTTTCACAGAAGACTACCGGGAATGTCTTTATTAGGCTGCCGTCAATAACTTAGCTTGACACAACTCGGAAAAAACATGCTACTACTCGGTCAATACTTTGGAATTTATCAAGACTACAGTCAGCAATTATTTCATTAATATTTATGATAAATGAACCGAGCATATCTCTGCTTATGCGTTCTGGAGCAGCGTGGTGAAGTCTGCTCCAAACCTACTGTAGATACGGTGGAGGCATCCGACCAGTGCCCAGTGGCTGTATGAAAGGGTTGCCAAACAAAAAAAAATTTGGAAAGCCAAACATAACATTAAAAATTTGTACAACATATCCATCTTGGTCTATTCTACTTGTGTTTACCTTAACACCACTACGGACACTAAATGTCTACAAACATATTGCATTTAAGGAAATATTAGGTATATGTAGCATAGGAATATTTTGCATTCCGCGCTCTCTACCTACCCCGTAAGGGACTTCGCGTGACGATATGTATGTATGTGTGTACATACGTTAATGATAACATACACAAGTAATCAGATTAATCAATGAATGATCGGTTGTATGACTAATCGCAAGTGAATGTACCAGAATTATGGGTTATCATGAACACGATAACCTGATGCAGATATCAACAGTTACATGTCGAAAAATAATTCGGTAGCAACAATTTATAATACTTACGATTGAACATAGGTCGATAGGACGCCCTCCAGCCAGGCGGAGTGTCAGTATACGCAGAGTGGCTGGCAGCGGTAGGATTCGAAGAGCTGAGAATCGAGCTTAGTGGCGTGCCTTTGGAGAGGACTGGCTTCCAGCACTGGCTTATGATGATGACGGCAATAATGATGATGATTACTCAGTATAATGGTGAAGGAGAAAGTTATAAACTAACACAACTTAGCATTTTTTATAGTCTTCTTTTAAGGTCTGTGAAGTTAGCCAACTCGTAAACAGTTAGCGGCGTAGGTACATCATACATACCACTCATTTTAAGGTTAAAACTAGCAGCGCAAGGAATAAAATTGTTGATGATGATGATGATGATGATGAAGGTGATGATGGTGATAATAGTGTTTTCTTTCTCCTTTGTTATTGATCTTCACGGGTGACAGTGACAGCTTATTGTCAGATGATTTGCTTCCGAGATGTAAAAAGATATACACATATTTTATATAATCGTATTGTAAAATGTGGATGTGCCTTAAATCGTAAATATATTCCGACTTTCTAGTCATCATGCGTCAGGCAGAACTGACAGAACAATACAAATGGTTAGTATGTTTTGAGTCTCGACTGGGTCATGTTGATCGTTATAATGTACATATTTCCGCTCCACAAGCCCGACCACGGCTTAAGCTTACCGTTAGGATTACTACGATAAGCTAACTTTAATGGATTAGCGAAATGAATTGTACAATATATATGACTATACTAATAATAAGCATTAATAATAATATATGACTATACTAATAATGAACATCAATATGAACTATGTATGTTAAAATGCTTTATTAAATAATAATCATACCGCTTACTACGAGTGTATTACGTATTGAAAACTTCATTTGTTTGTTCGCTTATGTACCGAATAAACAATGCCTAACACTGCAGGTTGACTTACGATATATTTCCATCGCTACTTCAATGATAGACTTATTAGGTAATGAAACGTTCTCTACATTTTTGAATGCAACTCTCCTAACAGGAGACGTTAATACGTATCTAAAAGGGCCTCACCTCACATGGCATGTAATTCCAGTATAGACTGGTACCAACTAACTTGATATGTACGTACTATGTAGCAGCACCTTTTGAAAAGAAGAGATGACTTAGAGACGTGGGTCCTCCGGTATATTTTCAGAAACTCCGACAAACTTTTACCTAGTGATATTTACGAAGATATTAGGTTTCATATTGAAGGAAATGAATTATTACCATTTCAATTCTAATTCTTATTTCCGTCTTGTGAGGTCTGAAGTATGGATCGCATGCCATACGATTTAATAAAGCCTTGCGGAGGAAGCATAAATATTCAGAGCTGTCGTACTCTAGATAGAGTTCTTGACAGAGATACACCTATAGACCGGCACTTACCATGTGTATAGATATAGGTATTTACTATTTATATGTTACATTTAATTGTTATACAGTTAATCGGAACGTAATCTTAATACTTCATTATTTATTTATTTTTTATTAAGCTAAGGTCGTAAGGCCTGGTAGTCTTCGCTACTCGTCAATTCAAGCTTATGGTAGGCCTAAGTCGTAGTCACTTAGTGGGCCTGTGTCACCTTAGAATTAAATAAAAATTTCAAAGTCGTGTGAAGTCTGCCAACCCGTATTTGACCGCGGCGTGGTAGACTGTGGTCGTAACCTTCTCATAATGAGAGGAGACTCACGTTCCAACAATGGAATGAAAGGTCGGAGCAGGTGCTGTAGGTACAATAATTTAAAGATTATGCTATATATGGGAAGGAGTATGTATGAATAGAATACTGTGGTAACCAAATATCACAAAATATTTGCAATTACAAGAAATCAAAACTTTGTTAAACCAACAATTAGCAAAGCGAAGCGCGTTATCGATTTATTAATGACATAATATAATTGATTATGATAATGATAATAATTGATAGATATTTAGATATGTTAGTTCGAATCGCAATTTTCGCCGTAAAAATAGCTGAGCTATGATAAACATTTATTTAATTATCACAAAGGCCGTCTGCATATTTCCAAGTTATTGGTTTTCAATCTTTTATGAACTTATGTAATACTATACTTATTTGATTAAGTTGCGGTTAAGTAGATGGATACTGTACCAAATTTTACGCGAAACAAAATCTACGTCGCAATCATCTCTAGCAGAGCGGATTGTGGAGCGTCGCGAAACAGGTTGGCTGGCTGACCTGTAAAATGTAACAGGTTGCATTGTGCCCGGGCGCGCGGTGTGACCAGCATCAGCCGCGCCGCGCAGCCGCGGCCGGTGCGATGGAGCCGCTCGCCACGCTTCAAGGAAATTCAATGCGTTGTCAGTATTTCTAGCTTTATTACACATTCAATATCACGTGAGCTACTAATGATGTGTAAGATCTGTTAGCTATGCACAATTGAAATTTGAAGCTTACATTGGTTTCTTAAAACGTAAGATAAAAATTAGAAGAGAACTAAAAAAGTTTGGTATATACGTTGAGCTCAAATATATTGTAATTCAGATCGATTGGGAAAATAATCAGGAACGTAACGATATAACGCGCGTGCGTAAATGCCTTTTGACCTTGAACTGGTCCCCAAACGTACCCAGGCGACGTGTAAGTTACCGGCATGGGAAAAAAATCCGAAAAGGGCCAGTGAAGCGACTTGAAAGTTTGTTACAAGTGAAAATGCGTGGAGGGCCGTCGTCTGGGCGACGTCTAGCCGCACGTGGGGACGGCGCATGCCCCTCGCGGCCCTCGCAGCAGCCTCGCGAGCCTTCTTCCCGCAGTATCGAGCGAGCCTCCGCACGGGGAGGTCATGTCGCTATGTCGGACGACCGCGACACACCGTCGCAGAGCGGACTCCGCGACCGCGTCAGCTTTTTCGAAAAAGTATGGACCGGCCGCAGGAGCAGTGATCACGTCGACGCCAGCACCGACGTCGACGACATAGAGCGCCGGATCGAGCAGCGCAAGCGGCGACCAGATTCGCCCAAAATTGAAGTTAAACTCAAACACACCAGGGACACCCAGTCCCCGAGCAAGACCTATGAAACTACGTTCCCCAATTTGAAACTGAGACACGTAGAACCCGTACAGGAGACGGAGAGGATCGAGCGGCAGATCGAAGAGGGCGATCTCGCCACCGGCATCCGCTTCGTCAAGTTCGAACGGGTGACCGTGAAAAAAACTGTCAGACAGACGGAAGAGTCCCAGGACAGGCCGGACTCTCCGCAGAACGAATGGTACACGGAGTACAAACACCAGACTTTACACACTGCGCCCAGGAAGGACTATGTGCGCAGCAAATCTGAATATGACTCACACATCGCCGAAATACGAGGTAATTAATTTGACTTACGATCGAATTGTGCATTATACTTTATTATGTATGCAGTTTTCTTAATTATTATTATTATTATTGTGAGGCAAACTTCGGCGTAGTAAACGTATTATAATTATGTAGTCACTTTACCTAATATATAAGATGCTGATTTTAGACGTTAATTGGATATTGGGTAATAAACTAATAAGACGGTTCACTTTCACCGTCGTTTACCGGTTTTTAGGTTTTTTTTAATCTTAACTTGAAAGTATAATTTTTTACCAAGAGGATGAAGTCATGTTTCTTCGTATAAATGTTTAAAATACTTTGTGTTTTTTTTTTTATTTACGCGAACGAAATATATATTTTATTCAATTTAATTCCGATATGGTATTCAATATTGTCTTCAATACAGTATCTATAATTATTATTCATAGGAACAGCATATAATTGGCATGTCGATCTATTGGTTTGTGATATTGACTGCTGAGCTGGGGGTTGCGGGTTCGATTCCCAAAAATATGTATGTGTAATTAACATAACTGTTTTTTTGTACTGTTATATAATAATCTATAAATATGTATATGACTGTCTTTAAAAATATCTATATGTATACATATAAATTCACTACGTGGTTACTGTAGGACAGGTCCTGACCATTTTAGTATCAATTGGCCAAGCGTAATTTGTTCTGAGATATTATAATTATAAACTACGAGTAAGTACTTATCGGTTAACTACATTACAAAGTACTTAACATGACTCATATTTACTAAGAGAATATGTATGTATTATACATAAAAGCAGTGGTAGCCTAGTGGTTAAGAATTCACCGCGCACCTCTTTATAAAAGTGCGTTTTAACTTTAAATATCGCTTGCTAACGGTGAAGGAAAACATCGTGAGGAAACCTGCACACCTTAGAATTTATAAAAAAAAAAAATATTCTGAGGTGTGTGAAGTCTGCCAACCCCCACTTGGCCAGCGTGGCAGACTACGGCCTTAACCTTCTCAACATGAGAGGAGACCCATATTCCAACAGTGGAATGACAAATGGGTCGATTATTATTATTATTTTATTTTAAAAATCTGTTATGTGTATCCTCGAAAAAAAAAACAATTCATTTAAATCACGCTTGAAGTTACTGTCGTTAAAGAAAGCCCTAACTTATCTGTAACTTTGATTTCTTCGCAAAAGGGCAAATATACGAGTATTCAGCTCAATAATCTTGGGAAATTTCTCAATTTCACCTCGAATATTATTACACCAAACGCTTCTTGTCCAAACTTTTAGGTTATGGCTTGAATCCTTCGATCTTCGATAAGACCTCTTTCAATTTTTAATGTGACAATTCTCTCCAAATTAGCCGCAAAGAAAACAAATTGGGACGTGCAAAGTTAAATTGAAAAGTTAATGCGATTTCCAACTACCTCGATAATGGAATTTTGGATTTCTACTTAGGATTTATATTATAGCTCATTATGATTAAATATCAATTGCACCTCAGCTCGGTAAAATCGTTTAAGCGTCGTACATGTACCTAAAACATTTTTTTTAACCGAGCTTCAGTCAATTTATATGAACTAATTGAACATGTTTAAAAATTCAATCGGAAAGTGGAAAGCAGCGCGAATTGTACACGATAGCCCGATAAGTTTACGAGGTACGTACTCATATGTGTTCCGGATTGTCAGGTTTTTACGGCGACTCAATAATATTCCATGTAGAAGTTAGGCTCTAACACGTAATTTGATCAGGACTGATAGAATCAGTGATTGAGTTAGCGTCGAACCTCTTGCATTACGCTAAAGACCGATGCCCAGTAGTGAGAACTAAAGAGGAGGTTTCCTAATTGTAAGCTCGATTACGCGTTTACTTAATTAAACCAAAGGAAATTATTAGTTATAATTAATAATAGTTACATTTATGGATTTTATATGAAGTTAATTATGCAGCACAGACATTAGATATAGTAATATTATACACTCATGTTCTACAAATAACACATTTTTCTTTCACTTTCGTGTTAAATTGATATGTATTTGTTAGTTTGTACGTATCAGATGACGGTACGTGGAGGTATCCCAAGATAGGTTTTTATTTATATTTAATTGGATTTGCCGTGAAAATACGGAAATAGGCGTGACAATCGTCATTAAAACCGAATGGATGAACAGAACTTGTGCGTTGTTCTCGACACAAACTGACATAGTTTGTTTACGCTATAAAATACATTTGTAATTCTTTTGTTTATGCTGCAAAATACATTTGTATTTCTATATTGGATGTTGTGTTAATACTTCAGTTTAATTGATACGCATGCGAAATATCACATTTCATTTATCGACATATCAAATATCAAATTTGATATCAGATATATCTGTAAATGATTTACTAAGTTAAGGAACCTGAAACCTCTTTTAATGTATTATCACAGGCTTATATTTGAGTGACCTCACTCGTTGAAAAGTGAAGTGTAGTTATATGTTGTAAGGCAATGGACTAAAAAGTGACTAGTTTCTCAAATTTTGAATGCCAAATCATAACTTAGCATAGATAATATCTATTTCTAAATCTTACGTGTCTTGTTTTATCCGAGCTAATTTTTAAACACAGTATCTACATAAACGATTTTCTTCATAGGTTTGTAAAAAATTCTCCTAATTTTTGTTCTAGTAACTCATTAAATTATTTTGACCTGGTTATAACAATGTAATCGATATTACACTGATTGGCCAACACTGATCAAAGTTTAATGAAGATTTTCAATCCGAAATACATTCAAGCGTACTATTTAAAATAAGTCCTTGTTCTGCTTCGTTTTATCTGCTTTTAAATTGTTAAAATTACCCATTTCCTGCTAGCATTCGTAGTTAAAAGCTCATTAAATACTACGGTATTAACCCTCTCATTCTTAGAGGAGACCCGTGTTTCAAAATTGGATAAAAGAAAAAACATCCGTTAATAAAGTGAAATTTCCAGTTGATACATACATATATGTACATACATAATTTTAAAATAATGTAAAAAATAACCATCTTTGTTAATCATGCTGCATGTTTAAGATGAATTTCATTACCAATATTATAAATTGTTTTAAGGAAGAATCAAAGAATACCGTGTACTTTATTTAAAAACAAAATTGGACACATAAAGAAACAACATTAACGTCACATAAACGCGAACATATTGGCGAAATGACCCATGTGTCGTCGCGCGACAAAGGAAAAGTTTGTGTAAAACTTCGAATATGCCACAACGTGCTCCCAAGGCAACTTGCACATGTTTCGTAGCCGAACGTGTCAAAGCCAGCCTAATATTACTCACCCTGCCACAGACTAAACCGAACAGTAGTAAAAGTCACAAGTCCATATATGTTTCTCGAAAAGAAGATATGATAATTGTCATATTATCCAGCCTTTATAAAGATTTAATTTAATATGCGTACTGCTTTGTATCTTTGTAATAAAAATATAATTTTGTTAAGTCGGTCATAGACTTGACTCTTATAGAAAACGACTAGAAAGACGGCTAACATAATAATTTCGATCGTTTTCGACGAAATTACTTCAATGAATGCTTATACTAGTTATGTTTGAAATAAATTTAGCTTTGCTATCATTGAAAAGGAAGATTTTTTATAATAACTACGGTGTTATTGTAAGTGGGGTTTTAATGAGAATATTCTTATTCTTTTCTTAAATATCTGTTACTGTGTTGTGCTCTGTATGTATGAGTTCGAATTTATTTGTTTCAAGTCGCGGCTAGATAAAACTAGCACGTAATGCGTTTGCACAAATGGATATGAACTATTGTATTGATGTTGACAATTCGTATTAATGATAAGTGATCAATATGTTCCGTAATGCATACTATCTTCTTTGCCCTAAGTGTTCAACAAATCCCGCTCATCACTTACCTCAATGTTTAATTTTGTCATTGTTAAAGCTTTTATCCTATCTAAATAGGACTAAGTAGGATATCTTGCTAAAAATAATATTAAAGATCACCATCAAAATAGAAGCCTAATTCTCTCATGCAACATAACAACAAGCCTGTAATCTCCGCAGAGGTAGGTAGGTAATTATAGTTCAGTCCCACGTTTATCTATTTGAAATTAATTCATTTATGTAACAATCTTTTTGCAAAAGTGCTCATCAAAAATAGGAGTTACTTACTAATTTTTTATTCACGATAATCATTTTCTGTTGATAAATTTAGCACTGCCGGAAATGTATATAATAAGTAAATCCTGTCAGAGGCACGTTGTCATATGTACTTGATAGGTTCTATGACTGCTCTTAAGCTAAGGGTGCTTGATTTATGATTCAGTCCGCTTGCTAACGCAGATGTTTCACGACTAACTCAAGTTGTATAGTCGTTTTTACGTATATTAACATTTACACATACTAAAAGGTGAAAAGCCTTATAAATAAACTAATTACAAGTTTCCCCTGCCGCTCATGGATTAGTCCAAGTAATCTCGATTAAAAATGTTGAAATAAGACTGTTCGAAACGGGTAGTAAAAAATTTCAGTTGTTAAGGTAATACTATTAGTCACTTGTAACAGCAACATCGCGAAAACACAACTATGAGTAACATTAGTCGAAAATCTTAATCTCTCCTATGCGAAATCTAATTTTAAAATCCGTGCTCGGGTAACGACAGCAGTGAAACTAAAAACTAAGTATTTAAACAACAAGTACTTCTAGGCAGGAATAGGTCAACCAACTAAGAACAACCAGCACTAGCTAATAGTGCCATGTTCGCGTATATAAAATGTTTACACTGGTAAACTATGATGGATTTATATATGAACGATTTAATCCTATATTATAATAAGAGAAACCATAGATATGGATCCAACGGGGTTTCAATTTGTCTTGGATAAAATAAAATCTCTGTTAAAATATATAGTTACTGCATTGCTAGGTAAAGAAGTTTGTACAAATTTTATACATTTTACAAGCGAAGGATTTATGTATATTCGTGTACGTAGATTGTTTGAAAAAATCCCTATTTCCAATTCCATAAAAAAACGATAAGTTCTTAATATGCTGCCGTACTCGGGGTCCATTTCCGGGCTTACAATGGTTGCGTCATCCCCATTCGACCCCATCGATTACCCCGCATGTTTTATTTATTGGTTTCGTTGTGTACTACATATAAAAGGAACAAACTCTTATTATCATTTCCAAAATTTGACTCAAATAATACGCAATCGGGATATTACCTTTAAACAAAACACGTACCCCATGCTATGAAAAAGGCAACAAGACAACAAAAACTGCAAGATATAGCGTTACGTATCTAGAAATTACGTATTACTATCGAATGATCTGGGAACATCAGAA
>DWME01006659.1:0-13399 GCA_018244795.1 Parelbella ahira ahira | reverse complement strand
ATTTTATATAAAACGTATAACATACATACGAACGACGTATTTAGTTTATCACATCATTATTACTATAAAGATTATCATAACGTCAAGTGTTGACGACGGTGTCAGTATACGAGCGTAGGTCGCCCTCCTACCAGGTGGTCTGACGACATCAAGAAGTCAGCGGGATGCTGCTGGATTCAAAAGTCCCAGGACTCGAACGTGCGGCGCCAATTAGGGGCCTATCTCCAGTAGTGGACATCCAAAGGCTGATGATAATGATGATGATGATGATTAACGACTGAAGACTTCGGACACACAGATTAACCACTACTTCTGGGATATGCTAGCCATTTTTGTTTTTGCTACTTTCCAGCAGTCAACAAAAATGGAGCTGTTCGTAAGCATGCTTCCGATTTAAAAAATTAAATAAGTGATACATTTATAAAACGGCGCTTTTGTGATAGACTGCCAGACGGAATCTGCAGAATTGAGAAAATATGTTGGTTATTTTACAAAATTGGTATCAATTAAAACTGAACGTTTTAATTTACAACCCGTTTGATCGCCAATTTAATTTTGACATTAATTGATAGATTACTTCAAATGTAATTGGTGCAAACTTAACAACCGCTATAAAACGGTGACAGATAAATATGAATAAGTAATTACCAACTGTCTCCAACAATAAATATTACAGTTCTCAGTAATAAAGTATCGCGCTGAAGATTGACGCAATCAAACTTAAAGATACTACTGTAAGTAAATGTAAATGATTATTGGGTAATTATTTATGACTAAATTAACCTTTAAATATACTAACTAGCGATAAGAAAAGCATTTATGTTAAATCAATAAGGATTAATATCATACCAATAAAACGCAACATCACGGCTGTAATCCCCGATGAGATAGACAGAGGAGTGTAGTAAACTTTCACGTTTTACCAGTTACACTAAAGTCCCACTATGAAATAGGGGGTATGCCTATTGACTTACCCCGGGCGCAAATCAACACTGCGAAGCACTACTAGAAATTCTTATGTAGGAAAGCCCAATAGTACGAGTCCCAGTGATCAAACCCGGTCTTCTCGAATAGCAGACGCGCTTACAACCACTTGACCGACGAGGCAGTCAATAAAATATCATTAGTTAAAAAAAGTTAGAGAGATTAGTTAGAAAAAGTTAAAGAGAAGAATTCAAAATCGGGAATAATAGCGATTCAAGTTTGATGCCAAACGGAAATGAATAGACATAATAAAATTTCTCTTAAAGACCTAGTCAAAGACATCCATAAACAGATTCCTTATTGTTATATAAAGTCCACATAAACATAAACATTTTTATAACACCAACACAAGAGCAATACTGTAAAACTAAATGAATTTTGCGACTTCGTCTATGGACGAATAATGAACTTAAACTCATGTCAAGGATGTATGTAGTAGCCATCGAGGAATTTGCAACTATACCAGGCTTAAACTTTATAGGCCGCATGAAATACTGTTGGCAGTTGGTACTGTTGCAGTTTTGTTCGTGTTAACTTCGTACTATAATTAACTACTACTATAACTTCGTCGTTCACAGACCTAAAGATTTTCACTATTCATAACCACATCCAGTGGTTCCCATCCCATACTCTTGACTGCTTATCCAGAGGTCATAGATTAAATTTTAGTCCACGACATATATTTGTTCGGGGACTGTGTATGATAGCTATGTTTAAAAGATTTTCGATTGACGTAAAATATAAATTGGATGGCTGGATTGGTATCAAAGGAGAATACGTGAGTTGTCTCAAAACATTTATTTTTACATGTAATTATTTTAGAGCTTTTATGAAAAAACCCAAGTAATTTAAGCAATTTTACATCCTGTGGTGCTGATAGAACGCATAAATGTAGTCTACAAAGTGTAAACACAGATGCAAACAGTACTAGCTGGAACTTACCGATGCGACGCAGTGACAATATTATAATAGATACATAATACATCCAGAAACTGGCTCGTGCTGCTATTGCGCAAACTAAAGACTTACACGATAAAGTTGATGTTTTTAATAGTGAAACCAATTCTGAGCCTTGTGATGAAGGTATTAGAGCCATCGGCGCAAGATGCAACGACAATGATAAAACGGTAAGCTCGAAACGGCTTTATGTCAATGCAATAGCTTCAGAGCTGATATTTAACGACCGCTCTATAATTTATGTATAGAAGATTAAAACTACGTTTGTACGGTGTGACGAAAGACTGTGGTTTTTAGAGATTACTGGTTTAATGTGTATCTTAGATTAAGATAAGATAGTTTAATACGATAAGAGAATTTGAGTATCCATAAAAACTTGGGAGCGTTTTATGTTTTGACCCTGTTTGATGATTACGTTTCAAAGACGATATTAAGTTTAACAAGAACATCTTGTTAATTTTAAATTAACCAGTAAAGTCTCAAATAGTATTTTAGGTTCAAAGGAAGATCTAAATGAAGTTTACGGTAATTCCTAGAAATAAATGCTAATTTATTAAGGCTTAAAAAAATATTACAGGCATTAAAGCTTAACCATATCATTTGAAAGATATAAAAAATTATACTCGTATATAATAATTATAATATGATTACTTTATTTCTGCATTTATTTCCTACTTCAGAGTTACTTTTGTTTTTATAACATATCTGAGATTAGCTCTTACATACAATTAGGTTCATATCCTGAAACTATTTCTACCTTCACTGGAGTGGGCCGTTTTATTTTTTTATTTTCTTTTTGAGAAACAGACAATAATTCTATATGAATTTATGAATGATTCAACTTAATAAGAAAAACACATAAATTATAAAGAAAATCAGCAGTTTCTACTAAAAAAATTTGTACCTAATAATTCACACAAAAAGTAAATTACATTCTTAACAATCAAAAGGAAATACAATAATGTAGTAAACAAAACAACGTATTAAGCCCTTCGAGAAATAGACGTGAACAAATACTCGTTGTGCACCCATAACACTAATAACAGCCTGCGGCGTTGCGCGCATAGCGTTCGATTTTACACTCAGCTGTCTGCGCAATATTAGAGGCGTGGCAATTCATCAGTCAATGCTCAGTTCACCACAAATTACCTTTCCATTATAACAAACGAGCATAACTAAAATAAATAGATAAAATGAATTTATGTTCCTGGAAATAATGGTAACGTTCTCGCTCCTAGCGAAATTCTTATTGCCGTTTTACTGATATCTGATTAATGTATCAATATCATCATTACTGTCGTCGTCATTATTATTGTCATTAATCCCTTCATCGTTTACTGTTGGATACGGGATTCTTTTCTTGGCTGAAAATGACCATCAATAGTAGAACGATCCATGTGAGATTCAGGCAAAATTTTAAATTAAAATTCGGGATTTTACGAACACATATATTTTGTCGACAAAGCAACAGATCTCAAAAAATCTGAGCGGGTAGATTGTTAGATAGTTGATAACGCAATATCAAAACGTTGGTTTTGAGTCTTTCTTTGCCGCGAATGTTCAAAGATGATTAATAAATGGTCATAAAATGGGGTGTGTTTATTTGGACATCTTAAGCACTTTGCGTTTAATTTTCCTATTTTCGTTTGACTGCTAGTAACAAGGAATAAGTTTCGAATGTTATTTTAAAATTGTGGCAAATATCATAAATAAGCGTTTGAATATTATTTTCGGAAATAACAATGAAGATATCAATGATATTAAATAAATCTAAGCGTTTGTTTTTACAAAATATGGGTGGAATTTGGAACATTCCTACCATATAACGCCATCTGTTATCTAATTAATGTAGGTACTATACGATGCATAGTGCTCTACCATTTGCGATAAATCTTCAAAACTAGGTTTATATAGTGAGAAAACGAAATAGATTTAGTACGTTATAGTAACTTCTTAGTCGAGAGCCTGATAGTATCAGAACCAGGGGTAATAAAGACGCCTCAAAGCGAATCTAGACTCGAAGACAGGGATGGGGTGGAGTAGCCCTTAAAGTGGTTTTTTATATAAACTTATTTTTATACAAAACATGCCAAAAGCTTAAGCATACTGTTTCCAACATTGTTGTACGTAGCACAATAATATTTCGTTCTTAGTATAAGAACATGGCACATCATAGGTGAATTCGAAATTTATAGCAAATAAGAAGAGAACTCAAAAGTAACTTATTTAAGAAGAAGAGACCACCATACAAATTGTAAAACGATAGGTGCGTAGCCGCTAAGATAATAGATGAGACAGAGGCTAAATAAAACCATTCACTCCGTCGTAACACAAAATGGACACTCAACTACGAGTCAGCACCACAGCGCCATCTGTCCATAAAACAATTCAACAAAGACGCACTAAAGCTTCATAGTCTCAGACAAAACACTTTGAATGACGTTTAAAAACCGTAATTTCTTCATGAATTGAATATTAAGCAAGGTACAAGTATCGACTCGAGCACTTTGTTCCGAAGTCAATGTGCAGTATTCCGTAAACCGGTTGCTCGGCCGCTTCTGCTTTTCCCTGCAAAGTTCATACGTGTATAGCTTCATGTAAGTACATATAATTGTGTATATTGTTCCTTGTAATAGAACGACATAGGCTTGGTCTAAGTCTAAAATCACTGGCAGTTCATCTTCCTATATATTTCAAATGTAATTCCTAAATTCAAAAATAGGAAATTTACCTATTTCTAATAACTGTTAAAAAACCAATGTATACTAACTGATAATGAATAGATAAGTATGTAATTTTTAAATAACTTGCCTTACCAATCCGGTGTTTTTAAAATATGTTTGGTCCAAACGGACATAATTATTATGTTTACTTTCTATAAGGGGTGGCAATTTTTAGACAATAGAATTTTATGTTTTTAATTTAAAAAAGTAATATAAAACAAGTAGATTAACTGGTACTTTTTTCACTCCAACATAGTTATACATTTTAGTATGTTATATATTATGTTGTTACCTGAAATGAGTCTACACTTCTTATAGTATTAAAGTACAGTAATAATGTCTAGAGATAACTAACTTATCCAACAAAACTTTCAAAACCAAATTCGGATTTGCAAGTCCTCTTAGGTCCCACAAATCTATTTAGCCAAATTTTAGCCATTTCGCCATTGACAAACACGTCAAGGAGGACATCATATTATCCAGGCTGTTGAAAAATTACACAGGTATATATTTTTAAATACACACACAAAAACATACACACAGATGAATGTACACCCAGCCACAGATAAATGCTCGGGCTTATCACAAAATAATCCGCCCTGGATAGGAATCGTACCCACGATCCCGCCTCAGTAGTCAGTGTCACCTACCACTGAGCCAACAAACCAGTTAAGTACACGTAAGTAATAAAGTTAATATCAAGTGTGTGTATTAAGCAATTATAGTTGTAACCGTACGCATCGCCGCACTTGCAATATCAATATAAACAGACCCACCCGTTATTGGCACTGTATAAACACACCTTTCGCGTGTTAATATTTGCAAGTATTAGATTATTTACGTAAACACACTTGACATACAGGGCTAGTTTATCAATACACTGTTTATAAATTAAACACTGAAAATTAAATAGATATTTTTCAAAATATCAACTATCGATAAAATTAAAAGAAATTTGCTACGACAACTGTAGACGTACATACATCCATATAATATGTATACCTAATCTCGAACTAAGCAGATCTTGCGCTACGCTAACCAGTCAGCTGATAAACAATGTACATACTACATAGGTACAAATATATTTAAATTTAGTTACATAGATTTTCGTGCCATTTTCTTAAAGCCTATCAAAAGTTTCTGTCTTAAATATGGTGCAATGTCTGTGAAATACAATGATTATTCTTAAACAATAGATCAATTCCGTACAATGTGTTCTTCCTACTGTGCCCATCACCAATATAAATATATTTTTATATCATATAGTGCTCAATTCGTACTCTCAATTAGAGTAATATTTTATATAACCCCGTAGAGGTAATTTAAAAAAATAAGGCACTTGAAAATGCAATAAAACTTATTAAACCTCCGCTGCCCTCGACTGAAGGGTCTATAAGGTAGATAATACAATGCACTAAGTGCAAGTTGATTTTTTCATTAAATAACTTTAAATATTAATATGAAGGATAAAGTTATTAATATTTGTCGTTATGCACTTGAACGACGTGGGGCGAATCATTTCTGTACATCTTGTATTAGTAATAGAAACAATAATATTATTATTATTCACACATACGCCCATTTGATTCTGAACTAGACAACGGAACTGACTGGCATTAAACTTCATGTTAGTTTTCTAAACACATACTTATATCAATCATTTTATATTCTGCCAAAATATCTTCGAGTTCATAACATTAAATATTTGTCCTCATTGAGAATCGAAGCTATGACTCTTGGCTTGGTAGTCAGGGTTACCAACCAATTATACTAACAGGACTGCTAACACTATCCAGAAAATATCCACAGCGAAGTTCAAAAGTTTTAATACAGAAAAGAAAAAGTTTATGTACAGGTACATTAGTTATTTCAAAGGGGTGAAACTTATAATTAAATAAATAAATAATGGTCAGGTCGATTATAAGTACAAATATTTTTTTAATGTTTCCCTGTTTTAAAACATAATATATAATATTTGAATTTCAATATTAAAACAGTCATTAGTATTATAAAAGATAATATAATACTGGGGAGTGTCATAAGTAATGTCGACTACCGCGCCTACAATATTTTGATCGTATTTGGAACATTCACTCTAAACCTTCATAGGCTGATGACTGACTGACTGACTCTAAATTAAAGGAATGGTTCTATGACGGACTGAAAGTAGTTGCCGATTGTTCGATTAAAACAGGATCCATTAAAAAAAATCCCTATATCTACTTAAAATGTTAATGATTACTTAAAAAGAATAAAATCAAAATTAATAATAAAAACCGACATTATTTATAGGAAACCTTTATATATACAAAACTTCCAAAACCTGAAACATTAACGAGTAAAAGAGTAATGTCCAAGGTCTTCAATAACATCAGTTCAACTGACATTGGAGCCCGATGTGCAGACTATACATTAGGTCACTTTGTTACTACAATAATGTATACAAAAGACTATAATTATAGTTATAATTGTGTATTAAATAAGTGCTATCATAACGCACTGTTTGGCTTCCTCTGATAAACAAGTTTCAATTTACATTTTATTTGTGTTTAATTTTTCGTTTAAGGCTCCGCTCTGCACTGCTTTTTGCACAGATTTTTATAATTTATACAATGGTTTTTTCTGTGCTGCATTATGAGAAAAAAGGTTTTGAAGTTATACTTCTCTCGGCGCGTTATGAAAAAATGACGAGAGTGAACTTTTAAGACGCGTTCGTAGGACTGTGACACAAAAGTCACGGGTTGGAGGCTGGAGCTGCATTAACTTCAATTCAATTTTTGAGTTTAAGTTTATGCAGCTTCAAGCTGTTATTGAAGTTGTCCTACTAGATGGCGGGGTAGAAAAATTGAAGCTGTTGTCTTTGAATGCGGATTTCAAAAACGAAATAAATAATTGTTTATAAAATGATTTCCTAATTTTAAAAGTAATTCAAAAGAAATTTATGAGTTATCAAATGTAAATGTTAATAGTATCAAAATACTGCCTTATTGGTCGAGTGGTTGCAAGCGCGACTGCCAATCGGGTGGTCCAACCGGGAGGTCCTGGGTTCAAATCCCGGGTCGGGTATTAGGTTTTTTTAATCTAGAATTTTTAGTAACTGGTGAAACGTGGGAGTGTACTACTCACCTTTGCCTACTCCTTCGAGGATTACAGGCGTGGTATTACATTTTCTTTAATCATTATGAATTATTTCAAATTTAAACTGAACTTTATTGACTGTGTTGACTATCCTTTTCCAGGCCTTTTATTATTTTATTGTAATTAATTATTTGCATGCAATTAAAAACTATTTTTAATGACGCCAAAGAAGTATAACTTCTCACGCGCGTACATAAGTACCTACCCTACACGCACCCATTTTTTCACTTCTTCCTAACCTTTGCGAAAGAAATCAAGTAATTCTATATTATAGGCAATAGGCATTTTGAAAAGATAAACAAATCATGAAAAATATTAAAACAGCGTTAAACTTAAAACCGTACAAAGTAACGCCATCTATCGGAAATATGTGAAACTAAAATTACGAAAAAATTTACAGTGACATTTTTATTTATATTTTACTTATAAATATGATATTATTAAAAAAACAAAAACTAGTTCGCTTTCGTTAAATGGAAAGGGAAGTATATGAAATATTTAAGAATTTCAATAACTCATCCAGGTAATATTTTTACAGAAAAAAGATCTTATTCAGACACATACCTACAATGGAACATCATATACTAGTATTGCTATCTACAAATCCATGTAAATTTTTAAGAATTAAAAACGTAGTTTTCTTAATATTTTCTTAGGTCTGTGCAGTCTGCTAATCGGCTCTTGACCAGGGCGGCAGACTTTGGCCGAAAAGACCCATGTCCAACAACAAAACAATAAACAACTCAATGACAATAATAATGATGATGATGACAAAAATAGCGTAAAAATAACTTACCCATGAAACGTTGAGCGCTTAGCCTTAAACAGAATTCAGTATAATGCTACTCTATACCCTTATCGGTGCTTACTACGTCGGAGGCAGTAGTAAAATTATCTCTGCAATATGGCTGTAAATAAACCGTACAGTGTATACCGTGGCGTAGTTATCGTATAACTGTGATATTATGTATAACTAACATGCGATGTGTCATGTTTATATATATCTTTGTTCTTAAATCATATTATGTAACCGACCACTTAACAGTGACAACACGTTTTAATTAAAGAACGTTCTGATTGTAAGAATGATGGCCATGGTTTAGAAAAGAATATTAAATGTTTCGTGAGAGTTTGTGCACATACATATGTACCGACATACTTCGCGTACGTTTTCGAGATGGCCCAACTGGTTTCGGAGCTGTACGAGCTCCTTCAGCATGAGCTCCCGCCGATTGCAGCGAGGCCACGGCGGAGGCAGGTGTCAGCGGGAGTTGCGTTGAGCATTTGGCTAGCGAGGTACACTATGGCCTTAACCCACTTCAGTTTGAGAAAAAATTCGAGTCCAAATGGAACTGTGGAAAGGTAAATGGTAATGACACATTGGGAGATAGTAACCTGAAAGGAGTAAGAGGAATGGCCACAAGAATAGGAATCAGTAATAAAATTTTAAACGGAAATGTAACGGAAATCACCGTTCAAAAATAGTAAATTATTTTGTGGCGTAATATTGTGAAACAATGAATTTTATAATCGCAATTAACAATTGCGTAGCTGGGATTTGGAATTCAATTTTCCTGTTCATTTTGTAGCTGTTCTACCGGGTACGTTGAGGCTAAGCGAATTGGCTGACTTTGACTGCCTCATGAGTTCAGTGATTAGAGAACTTGATTCGATTCTCACCTGGGACAAATATTTAAATAATAAGTACTAGTATTTGTCCTGTGATTGGGTGTAAAAAAATATCTGTAGAAATTATATTTGTGTGTATACGTGTTTCATTATCATAACACGGACTGTATCTGATTTGTGAAATTCCGATAAATTGTACTAAAATTCGGGATTCGTAAAGATTTCAGCCAAACATGTCAGATACTCGATGATGGGAGAAGCAGAAGTTTCCAAAAACGGCACAGAGAAGGAGAGTGATCAACATAGAAGAAGCATCTTAGGTCTGTCTCGATAGATATATTTGCTACTCGGTGCCTTCTGCCTAAATCATAACCGACCTAAAGTAATTATATGAGAACAACAGTAATAATAATAAAGTCTCCGGTGCACAGTTTGCAGTTCATCGCTTGCAGTGTGCGAAGTGTGTTGCGTAACTTGTTTATATTAATAATTATTAATTACGATGACAATTATAACCAAGTGTTTTCATTAAATCGTACTAACGAGATAAAGCGACTCGCAAAATAAATCAATATTACGATTTGTACTGATCTTTTAATCTTATCTTTGAATTATTGAGCTATGGACTATGATTTATGAATATTTAATTATTATATTTTAATGTAGTTTTCTTTGTGTCTACATCATTATTATTTCTTATCATGTATATATTTTATTGTAATGTCTTAATTATGTCATTATATTATACTTCCGATAGCCATTGTGAAATCCACAGTACGTCATTTGGATCAAGACAATAATGATTATTATGATTATATATATTCTATCTTTGTATATACTTGTTCTAAAATCATCCCATTGGTTAAAATTAACTTATTTTTATTATATAGTAATTTAAGAGTTACATCTTACCTACCCCTTTATATAGCACAGCTTCCGTTTATCGTATCGTTGCAAACCAAGTCGTAAGGCTCGCGGGGGAGCGACCCATCTATAAGGGTTCACACATCAACGAGCCGAGAAGCCTTGAAGATGACCATGAAATTAGTTATGGATGAGATCGTGTACATGCGATCTTCACTAACCATTGCAAAGTATTACAAGTGTCACTAGAAATCCAAGCCCTTAATCCATTCAATTTTATCAAAATAGTGAATTTATTAAAAATTCGGTCTCAATGAATATGGATGAAAGTGAAAATCGTATGTAGGTATATGTAAATTGCAGTTTAAAGTAAAAAGAACCTAAATGCGCTTCCTTCAATAACACGAAATGACGGTTCGTAGCCATATTTATTAAACTCTCTAAGTTATTGTTATGTTATGTAAGAAGCGCAATAAACTTTTTCACGAGAGCAAGATGATGGTGTATTGTCCAAGATTGTATTACGTTCAAACCTCAAAAGAAGCGAGAACACCCACAACACAAACCATAACTTATTACAAGCTTGCGGTCGGAATCGGAATTATTGTAATTGAAAATACCGATGCGCTACCGAACGCAGCAAACACAATAGTTACATTAAATTCGGTGCTACTGTGCGCACCGCGGTGTTGGTGAGGCGTCGCAGCGGTTTCCAAAGGGAGCAATTTAAAAAAAAATCCAGTTTGACATTATTGCCATAATCAAACGCAATTTAGCGAGAATTGAGTCATAATACCAAACGTAGAAAGAAGACAGGTTTGCAAGGATAGAAATATTTTACATTCGATACATTCGAAACATTATTGTAATAATCAAAAGCTATTTTGCAAAAATGGAGCCATAATAGCAAATGTAGAAAGAAGTCAAGTCTGCAAGGATAGAAATATTTGACATTTGATGTTCTCTGCCTACCCTGAAACCTGCCATAACATATGTATATAAGGGGTAAGCAATAAGCATATATAGCAACAATAACAAATGTATACGTTAAAATGTACATATATAGGTACATGTATTTTATCAACTGACCGATTGCTATGGTATAATTTCAACGTAGTTTAGCACCAGATGGACATGTGTGAGTTGCTTCATGTTATTATTAGTATTCAATTATGCATTGTTCTCGACTGAAACTTTAAGAACGGCTGACCACAGCGAGAGATAGCCAGTCACAAAGAAAACACAGTGTATTCCAATATTAGATTAGCTTTCAGCCCGATCCAGTTACCTACCATCTCTGTTTTTAGACCGCGTGATATTATGTTTACGTACCGCAGGACCGTTTGTTTCACAACTGCTCGATAGTGATTGGCTAGTATCGATAAATACGATGTCGATATTAATTAAACAGCCGCTTTTATATTTAATTATGGTCTTAAATCATCTCAACCTCAAAGGAGATTCGTGCCGAATGGTAGGACGTTAAAGGGATAAAAAATGATAATGTTTTTGGAGGTGGTATGTGGAATGATTTGTTGAGAAAATGCTTTTTGAAAATTCTTTAAGTTTTATTTCATGTATTTTATTTATGTGTATCTATGTATGTATTACCTACGTGTATCATAGATAGATATAATCTCCAGGACTAATCGGTAACTGGAAAAAAGCGATTGTTCATCACAAAGAATGTAGGTAAGAGGAGCGACATCTAGGAACATTTAGTATCCACTTTTGAATGGGTATCGAACCCAGTAACTCGCGATTGGTTGTCGCGCTTGCAATCACTCGATCAACGAGGCAATCAATATATATTTCAACAAAAAAATCTGTATCTTTTTATTAAGAATCCGTTTATATTTAGCTATTCCGCACCACCCGACTTTATTATATAGGTAAATATAAAAGAGCTTAACACCGCGCCTGTGATCCGCGAAGAAGTAGGCAGAGGAATATAGTTCATTCCCAGATAAATAAATATTCAGTGCAGATAAATTAATATGGATAAAAAATATGGGTATGAAAATATCGATAAATTATCGCTAAAAATGATCAAACTTTTACTAACCTATAGATGGTAGAATCGCCAGCGCACGCGCCGTGCGGTGACGCCAGTAACTCAATAGTACAGTATTTATTGCATCTTGTCATACCACGCCTGATTAGTTACCATATACACGTGTATTGTCAATGTATCCATACATTTGTTACCTATGGATTAGGGATAAGAGGCTTCATAAACAACACACGACTTCAAATGCTTATATTACCTACGCTGTTTTATTTATAGATGAATGATGGTTGTCAAAAGTATTCATGAATTAGAAAAAAAATATGAATATATTAACAACAACGACAATAATATTCGCTGGCCAGGAACACAAGTTGAGGTATTACGGGGTCAGTCACACAGGTAACAAACATTCAGATCCAGATCACAGCCGGAATGTGAACCTGGATAACGCTACATAATCGATCAACATCCATATGTACATATATGCACGACCAGGTCTCTAAATATATAATCTTTGTATGTACATATATTAAACGACAGTAATTCAAATTGCTCATATAAATTTAAAAATATTGCAATATAACGACATTGAATTAAATGAGACAGCTACTGCCATTATTCCATAGTGTTCTATAACGTGTAGGTATCATTTTCGAGAATATTCTGTTACATTTTTTATCTTTGTAAAACATTATAAGTCACCATAAGCGATCAACGTATCAAAACGAGCTTTTTAGATAACTCAAGACATTTAGAATCACAGTACGTATATAACAAAACCACTCAAAGTCGGGTATTACGCAATAATTTCGTCCATTACTGTCTCGACTTTCACGACAAATGCGTTTAGGCGATTTTCGGATACAGATTTCTAAGCGGTCGGTTTTTACAATTAATGTATTATCTCTACATTTTTAAATCCTTTGGGTTTTTATCGTTTATTTATTTAATTATTAAATTTAATCAATTATGCGAAGAGCTGAAGACCGAGCTCAGTGGCGTGCTACTGGCTAGACCTATGTCCAGATGATGAAGCAGTTATGATGTGACTTGATATAAATAAATACACAGCTCTTTTATGAGGTAATGTTTT
>DWME01006658.1:0-13401 GCA_018244795.1 Parelbella ahira ahira | reverse complement strand
AAAGTGTTCTAATGAACCAATGTTGAATAAATGACATTTGAATTTGATTATACATAAATGTTGATTTACCCTAGGTCTATGTGGAAACCATGTAGAGTTGTTGCTGGACTCATGTCATAACACGCGACACTAATGGTCGCCCCCACGCAGTTTTTCTCCATTGTTGTTTACCAATACTAATGTATCTAATCCTTGCTCGAACAAAACGTTTGAGTAATATTCATATAACTCAGATATCGGAGACGTATTATAAGACTGTTTTTATTTTTTTACTCTGGACGTGTTTTTATGTTAGATCTTACTCGTATTATGTCTTGTTGCTATGGATTCATATGTCAAACGAAGTTCTGTATACATTTTGGACTTTGTTATTAATCATCACCCAATCTACTCAATGAAGCTATTGAAAATTGAACATTTATTTAGCTACCCACTTACTCAATATAATTGTGTCTATATAAAACGTGCCTAGTATATAAGTAGGCACAATTATTAAATTATTATAGAATAGACCACAACAAAACCGGTGTGATGATAAAAAATAGTGTTCCTTAAGGTAATACAATTTACATTTTCTTCAAACTTCGTTTCTATTATCGTTATATTGAACTAGCAACTGTAGTGATAGAACGACAGGTTGACAAGCCCTGATGGAGTTATTTGCTTGCCTCGTATCAGCGCCGTGTGCGCAAACAACTCTGCGGCTGTAAGTCAATACGCAACTAAGTTCAAACACAGCCTTGTATCAGCGACGTGCCTGATTTTGATCACGATTCAACTGTTTTGCTATCGGACTATTCATATTCAATATTAATAACGTATTTTGTTACGAACTGAGTATATTAAAGCTTTGTTTTAATTGTCACTTTGTTATGACGTTATTGTTTTAATTAGTTATAATAATTGGTTATTATTGTATTAATACATAAGTTTTGAAATTTGATTATCCACAACTGAAGACTAGATTCAAATTATTTAATTAATACACGTTTATTTATGAATTTCACATCGGCTTCACACGTTCACCATTAATCCGGGGTTACCTGGTAGAAAACGATATTAGCAATTAAATTCGACCTTTTACAGTTTTATTATAAAATCGTGACAATAAAGAGTATTAATAAAATAAATAAATCACATTTTGATAAACGGAGTGGTAGTTCCGTAACTCGTGACCTTGACTGCTCTGTTTTCGTCTCTTCTACTTTCATTAGAATCGTCATACATGCTCCTCTGTTGAAGGAACTCTGGGACTTGAACAATGAACGTTGCAAATAGTTAAACAAGTCCGAAGGGCCTCGCCAACATCAATATACAGCCGTTGTTAGAGCAACGGGGAACGCCTGAATAATACATGAAATATTTATCATGTTTTACATCATGTAAATGCTTGGTCAGGGGCTGAGATATGAGACTACCTCGGATAGCTATAACGAATGCATAATTTACAAACCACTTTCTTGAGCATAACGTTTACAGTGGGCTACGTAACATCACGCCTGCTGTTTCCGAAGGGGTAGGCAGAGCAGTGTAGTATACTCCCACGTTTCATGTGTAACGGTTACGTTCCACTATGGAATAGATGGTGAGCCTATTACAAGAAATTTCTCGTAGAAATTCTTAGTTCGAAAAACCCGATCGTGCCTGACTCAGAACCTCTCTCAATCGATAGTTGCGCTTGCAACCACTCTACCAGTGAAGCAGTCGAGAGGACTAGGTGTTGTTAAAGATTTTACATCGATAATACCTTGTTATATTGATCAAGTTATTTACATGTTGTTCAAGTAGCAAATGGTTAAGTCAAACGTAACAGATGGTTGAAAATTAACAGTAACGCCTTCAATATATTAATTTTTTTTCAAATACTGCATTGTACTCCAGTGCGAATTGGAGAGATCAATTAGCAATAGATGAAATAAATATTATAAAGAGTATTTATCAGGTCCATTATGTACACATAGAAAAAGAAATACAAACTAATAAACACTTAAACATAAATATATGACGGATAGTGACAGTCAGAATTCGCCCGAATTTGGCTTTCATTTTGATAGTACAGTATATTTTTCGAAAAGAAAACGTTTGTCATTACTTCACTCTTAACTGCGCCCCGACGCCATGCACGGGTCATTTCTACACTTAATAACGACTACGTTCCATCTTTTTATACTTGTGATATCTTTTAAGATATTTTCTTTATCTTATATTTTATTTAAAGAGCTAAGAGAAGATTTTCGTGTAATGTCAGATAAACTTGTTTTGTCAATGAAATCATAAACAACATTTTGATCGCCCTTTGTTAAAGTGTATTATATGTTTTCCTACTCACTGTTTCACACAAATGCAATGATATTTTACGATATACTCCCGATATTGTGTACACATACATTCGTAGTACGTAACACGCCTCTTGAGAAATGAAAGGTTTTTTTATGCGGTGGCGGAATTCAAATCAAGGTAAACGTACCGTGCAGCATTTGTAAATCGAAAAAAAATCTAAGAATTGTTTGCTACGAAACAAAAATAGGGGTAACCTTTCCAAAGTTAGAAGGTCTTGCGAAGCTCGGCTATCACGGCTCATGTAAAAATGCCAATTCAATTTGAGAGAACAAATAACAAAGTGGAAAAGAACAATGTAAGAGCAGTTTTCGAGAAATATTTACGATGTATATTGTTTAAATACGTTAAGTAATAATAATGTTCAGGTAGTTTCAAGCGTGTTGTGGTACGGATCGTATAAATGTAGTATTTAAATGTACCCAAAAAAAATCTGAATTATTTCTTTCTCATAATCTGAGAATGTCTAATATGGTAAAGCGTAATACATTCTAGGCAGATGTGGGCCAACTGACTGCACAACTTTAAAAATACAGTAGATAAATATCAATCATGCTTATTTACCCAAAATATTATGTCTTACCTTATAATTAACAAACTTTAATCTTAAAAGGAAATATAATTTTCTAATCTTTAATATTCTTGCAATATTCGGAGAACTCCAAATAACTGGTATTTATTAAATAATAACTCCAACAGTAAAACCTCCACAGCATTTCCAATTTCAGTGAATTATCTCCTCAAACAAATACCTGAAAACGTTCGGGAAACGCTTACAATAACGTTCCATTACTGCTCCTCCTCAAAGACTCCAGCTTTGCAAAGTTTCTCAAAGGCATCTTCGGAATGTTAGCAGTTTCTTTACAACTTGCATTCTGGGTTGAAAGGACGGACGGCACAATTTGAAGACTTTATCGGGGCTTTGAACGTGACCGACGTTCTGAATTCAGCGCGATCGTAGTTTTGTATCGCAATGTTAAATACCCCTTACACTTTCATTAGTTCAGTGGACACTTTAAGAATGATTTCGTGAAGTGGCCGAGATGTTGAATTGTAAATATCGAACTCAAATTGAGAGAACTGGTTGAGTATACATTTGGTTTATATTGGAAAGCTTTATTCTGTACAACGTTGAATATGCAAGGAAAAATTCATTAACTAATTAATCTGCCTTAGAGGCTACCATCCAGAGGCACTATTCCGACTCTTTCATCGTTCCGGGTTGAAATACGGATCTCCTCTAATATTGAGAGCGGAAATAGTGGGTAATAGCGGAATAATAGCGGGTTGATAGACTTCACGCGCTTTAGAAATTTTTTTGTAAGATCTCAGGTGTGCATGTTTCTCCACGATGTTTTTCTTGACCGGTAGCGTGTAATATTTAATCTTAAAACGCACATTTTTGTAAAGAGGTGCGCGCCATGGATTTGAACCCAGGACTCCGGAGTAAGAAGCTGAATTCTAAACCACTAGACTATCAATGTCTTCCAGACACAGAAAGAGTTAAATCATTGCAAATAAACTAAGTCATTTTCAGTTGTACTCTTGCATCGAAAATACATATAAAAGATATAAGTCGGTATGAAAATACTCACTCTATCTAAGAAAATCACTAAACTTCTAAAAAACAATGAAACAGGTTTTTCAGTTCAAAATACATGATCACAAAACATATTATGTATTTTTTACCTTTGTATATTATCAGTTGTAAGTGGCTTCTGTCGCGCGGAAACCGAAGCAATGCCCGTGCTTACTTTAGTCCTTTGTTAAATCAGGTTTGTGGTATGATCGTTGATGTAAAGAAAGTCTATTTCTGGTTTGATCGTTGATTTGTTTAAAGTATGTTTTTTTTCACTGTTTAAGCTTTAAATTAGCTCGCATTAAATTATTTCATATAAACTTGTATATTATATTACGACATAACATCACGCCTGTATTTTCCCGAAGGATTAAGCACAGGGGTATAGTACCCACATATATCACCAGTTATATTATACGTTCTATTTTGGATTGGGGGTAAGATTATTGCGATACACCTTGTAGATTCCGAGCTACTACTGGGAATGTCAAGTTAGAATGGTCAATTAAACTTTGCCTCATTTGGGGATTGAACCCAGGACCTCTTGATCCGCAGTAGTGCTATCACTACCTACGAATCACGGAGTCAGTATGTTATATTAATGTCAAACATAAAGTCCAGTAGCCCAGAGGAAACAATACAAGACGGTTGCATAATAAGTAAAACCCGAAGCTTAACTAAGTTCTGTTAGGTCAAATACCACTGTTAATGTTTTCCTCTGACACTTTATGTATTTAAGTCACAAAATTCGCTGAGGATTCAGTGGCAGGAAGTCCTTTGTGTAACGCGGTGATTCTTATGAATTGAGTGTTTAAGTTTTAAATTGAGTTTCGTGACTGCATATTACATGTTTTAGTTTGGTTTTTCATTACTCCTGTACATGCAAAGTGTCATCTTCAACCGTTTGTACCGTAACAGACTGGCCTAGATCAAGGCCTTGACACGTCTCATTCTAAAACGACTTTTATGCAAATGAATGTAGTATAATGAAAAATGGAATGTATTAAGTAATAAAATCAATAAATATTCTACAGAAAGATATCTTGTCTTGTTGGTCGAGGTCGGAAGATCCTGGGTTCAAATCCCGAGTCGGGCACTCTTGAATTTTTATAATTTAGAAATTCTAGTAGTGACTCGGAATCTGGATCTGTGCCCGGTGTACGGCAATAGGCTTACCACCTATTCCATGGGACTAGGTAACTGGTGAAACGTGGGAGTGTACAACACCCCTCTGCCAACCCCTTTGGGGATTACAGGCATGGTGTTACGTTACTCTAAAGATGACAATGACAAATTTGTAACTGCCGTAAAAGTGCAATTTGCCTTAAATCACACTATAGTCAAGACGATATAAAATCTAAAGTACGGCAAAACTCAAGAGTTAAACCAAGCCGGTTCCATTCTACCAAACAGAATCGTTAATCTCATCTCGTGACACTTTACATATTTAAGTCAGGAACTTTGCTGAAGATCCAGAATGTAAGAAAGTCTTTTGAGAAACGCAACGGATAGATTAGCTTGGCTTTTAACATTTCAAATCCCAAGTTGATTATTTATGTCTTCCGTTACGAGAAGAAGGTCTTGAATGTAAATGTTATAGAAATGTATATTGTATACTCCACTTTTCTTGTATAATGAAACATAAACATGTTTTGTTATTATAAGAAATAGAAAAAATATTCTGTAAGTTACTTTTACTAGAACAGTTTGAAACAACGTAACAAAAAAAAGTTTCAAAAATCAAACGCAGTAAATCCAGTCATTCAGTAACAAGTCGGCGAGTCCAAAAATCTAACACGTTTTATATTTTACGGCACGCGAGACAAAAGTCTCAAGAGTTAACCGCGGGAGTTCCATTGTATCAAACACTGTTGTTAATTTCCTCTTGTGACACTTTACGTATTCAAGCCGAGAACTTCGCAGAACAGAGATACGAGGAAGTAGTTTGTATGACGCAGAGAGTAGTATTTTTTGAGATTCACCTCAATTGTATTAGTTTATATAGACTTTCTTCATTGAGCAATGCGATTGTTCAGCGAAAACAATACTATTGTCTTCAGTGACCTCTAACGATGTATATATAATAAATAGTCTTACGTCATCGCAAGCAGAAACTTTATGTCTCCGAATGAGAAAAAAAGGTGTGAGCTCAAACTAATTCATAGCTGGATATTCCATTGATACGAATGAATTTATTATTTTACTTCCAGATAACTTATAAAGTTATGTAGTTGTTTTAAACAATAAAAATTAAAAAGAAAACATGTGTAACAAAGAAAACTACACAAAGACGATGGAATAATGTTTTGAACTTTCATCCAGCCAAGCTGTGACTGAAGAGAGAACGCTTAGTAATAGATGATGCATATGAAAAACATGTAATTTCAGTAAAAGCCTACCCTTCATTACAACGTAGCCAACAATACAGCTGTAGAAATCGCTCCAGCTAACCAGCGCTAAGTACAATTTACTAGTTACTTACGTATTTAGATCCTCAAATTGAGTTCTGTTGAGATTATGATTCAAATTGTCTTGTACATTCACTTTCACAGTTGGAAGTTGCAAATGAGTATCTTCTGTAATAGCAGTACCGTTTGTCGACTTTAACTAGTTGTCAACATTGAAGTTTCTTTAGCTTCTTCATCGCTACTCAACTTACTTCTTGTTTTAATCGTGAAGTTTAAACTGACCTTTTCCCTAACTTATCTGTCTCTTAATATAAAGTTTATTATTTGTACATGATGACATTTTTCCACTAAGAGGTGAGTATTATTTATTACTAAGCGACTTTTTATAAAAAGAAGCAAACTTTGCAACTGTACGTTTATAACTAATTGACTTGTTTGAAATAGATTAAAAAATGTGTTAATTCTAATTACAAAAAATTCAAATTTATACGTTTTACTTTATAGGAAAACTTTGAATATATTCAATTAACGATTGTGTTCTAACCTTGTCTTTTAATCTCTCAAGAATACGAAAGTTTCAAGATTTACGCAATTGACCTTACACCAACAGTTCATTTAATTTCAAATTGAATCACTTATATACAATAATGCTGCGGTTATGCCGTTTCATTCAATATAAAATAACCAACGATCTCGAGTAACATTCGACCGCCATAACACGGTTTTACAATGAGATTGGGGACATTGCCATCTAGTACAGAATAAAATCGGTCTAGCAGCTCTCGAAGTAAGAGCACTTATACACTTTGAAAATGTTTGAGCGTTCTTAAGAATGATTGAAATGGCCCCTGGATCGACGCCAAGACCCCGTTAGGGATTTGTTTTATCCATAAAGATTTTACACATCAGCGAAGAAATATTAACAACACCAAAAATGGTTTCCGAAGACGGTACTATGTGGAAATAATATCGAGTTTTATGTCAGGTTTTTGTTTGCGATAGGCAAACAGCATAAGGGGAGTGGGTACTTTTGTTTATCTAGGAATGTATTTTGATGATAGTGTACCTGTAGTTTATGATGCAGAAGGAGAAGGGGTTCAGTTGATACTCGACTCTTGCTTCAAAGTAAGAAAAGTATTATTCTTTGAGAATAAATGCACGATGTAATTAGAAGACAATTATATCAAGCCGACATGTATATTATATTTATCAAAATTTAAACACTTCTTTTTATAATTTCCTGCGAGGCTGTAGTTTATAAAAAGAGGTATGAGGTCGTCGCTGATCGCTTACATACTAGCAGTAGAACACAGCGTTTAGACGGCTAAAGATAATGCCTTTTATTTCCGAATAATCCTTTGGCATTTTTGAACTTTAATTAAAGCCAAGGATTTTTTCGTTTTCGGTCGTTAACGTCGAGACTGTAATTTTTAGCTCATTATTAGCTTCGTCCAATCTGATTAATCATGTCAGGTCTACCTAGTATAATATTTAATCAGTAGTCGAAAAACTGTTCTGGTTTTAAGCAGGTTCTGGTTCTGGTTTAGGCGCTTTATTTTATTTTTCGTTATTTAAATTACTATTTACTTTGTCTATCAATCGTTAATTTCCTATTATTTATATATCTACATTTCTTACATTGTACATAATTTCTTATGTACGATTTTTTTTCAATTTTTATTTTCTCCATGTTAAATAAATATTTGTATATATTTGTATGGTTAAAATTTTTTTGGTTCATGGAAAGTCAAATTTTTTATTTTGTAACTATTGTTTATTTTATTCTGTAGTTTGATATTGAAGTTTTGATGACTTAAATAGGTTGATGAATGATAAATTTGTTGTATATTTTACCGAATGTACATAAAAATGTTTGAATTCCTAAATTAAATTTACCGCCGTAAGATTTGCATTTCAAATGGCCGGAAAAAGTACACATTTTCGATTAGAATTTTCTGATTATGGAATCTGAAGCGCTTTCAGGGATAATTTCGTGCTGGAAATAAAGGTTAATTTGCGAGATTTATGTAACATGAATTCGTGATATAAAATCGTTCAAAGGTTATGGAAAATAAAATTACTCGCAATTTGAATGCGTTCGTATTTTAAGATTGGGACCTAATATTGAGAATTCACTGACTCCACGAACATAAGTATCGAGATATCTATTCGTGACGAAGAATATGTTTTATTTGAAAATCGTTAAAATGCGATGCCATCTTCAGTGATTTAGGCAAAACACCTCCAGTTCTTTACGAAAGAAATAACAATAAAGAAACCTGCAACGCAGAGGTAAGACATTTTGAAGTAACTAACACACTAAAGTGTTAACCTTAATAAAACACCCGCGCTTTTTATTGCCCAACAATGCTCAGCAAACTTCATCTCCGATAAGCGGTCTGCGACAAAGTTATTCAATCTGAGACAAACAGACGAGAAAATAAAGTAACGTACAAAAGTTTCACGACGCAGATGTTTGAGAATAGCGCGCCTGTTTGTTTGCGTGACGTACCATGTTATGTCGTAACATAACATATTAGAAATGCTTGGAACGGCTTCTGTGATGTTCTGTGCTCATGTATGTCGCCATTAGGAGTCATATCAATCAGAATTGCGGTGAGCTAGGTTAGTTAGCGAGTGAGGTTATTTTTGTGCCCTGAATGTAAAACCATTACGTTTTATTCGGGAATATTCGACATTGCGCCCTGTCTTGATATACATATATTTAAAGTCAAAGATTGTTATCGTAAGTTAGGTACATAGATATATTATGTACAATTTATAAAAATCCCTCAAGTTTTTTACGACTTATATAATTAAAAAAATATGAAACGTTCAAATCCCGTATACACATTGTACCTATAGTTACTAATTAAATGCAAAAATATATTCACTTTAATATAAGACAAGAGCGAATAGACACTTTCTAGGCAAGCGTCTAGGCTATCTCGTTCGCAATTTGGTGAGATTATAGTCGAGTAAGAAGAAATAGTGGAATAGCTATTAAAAATTTATAAGAAGATATTGTACATAGGTTACTTATATTTACTTTTACAGACAATTCTATATGCATGTACACATAAAAATTGTACCTATATACATGTCGCCTTAACGCGACAAGTACACAGTCAGCCAAAGTGGTGACCATTTCATGGGCGTTTCTTAATGATATTTTATTTATTTATGCCTTTACTTTGTTAACAAGCAAATACATATATACACACACATACACGTATAAATGTGAAACTTACAATACAAGGTGTCTAAAGGCGGACTTATAGCTAGGCAAGCGACGTCTTCCAAGCAACCTTACATTATAATGTATTATTTTTAATCTACATTGGATACCCGATTGCTATTATTTATGACTACTGTAATTTATGACCGAATACCATGAAACATTCGGAGTACGCTACGTAATAAACAAACGTTGACTGCATACTAGAAGAAGGAAGGGTTCTATCTCCCGCACGAGATAAACAGTTATTTTTAGATAAACCCCTGTAAAAAACTGGCCTTTAATAAGCACCTGCGCGACTAACCAGCACTTCAGCATATACTGAAGTGAAAATAAACAATAAATTATTGAAATAAATAAGCAAATAAACTTAAGAATGAAAAGAAGTATATGAAGACAATGATTAATGTAGAAGACGAGAAGACTTCAAATATGTATGGATATATGGCACTCGGTGTTCTCTGCCTATTCTTTAATATGATGCGCAATGCTATAATAAAAATAATAAATTAATATTTAGGTTTCGGTAACGACGAACTCAAATTACAATCAAAATCCGATTAATGAAAAATGCAATGTATGAAAATGCTCATGTACATGAGGATAATTTTCCATGAATTCAATAACGTTAATCTGTAATACACAAGAAATTTATGATCTTTTTTTCACATTGTTTACTTTGCGAAGCACTCGTTGAGCCTGTATCCGAATGAATCATACAAAAATATATTCTATTCACATAAAACGAGTTTGTGAAATAAATCATGAAATATGATGGTAAAGATAAAAATATAGCTGTAGCCCGGCCTTTAATGAGTATCGTATACCATTTTCGCTCGTTGAAAAAACAAGAATTATTATTCCAGAAAATAGTGGGATCATATTAATTTGTATATACGCGATACGGCGTCGAAACGGGAGGTCAATGGCTCCCGAAATAATGTACTCCCATTTTCTGAACTATCCAGGAATTACAGTGTTGATAATATTGTGCTTTTCAATGGAAGTCGGTTTAACGTGTTTTGTTGTACGACATTAATTTCTAGTAATATTGACGGATATAGGTATGATATTGTGCCGTGCAATTAAAATACGAATACGTAATTAACGTTTGAAATCTGCCAACCCGCACTTAGCCAGCGTGGCAGACTATGGCCTTGATCCTCTCAATATAAGAGGACACCCATATTCCAACAGTGGAATGATAAATGGGTCGATTTTTTTTTTTACGTAATTAAATGATGACTTTAAATTTATATTATATATTGACATATAATAATATCACGCCCAATTTTTTCTGAAGGGATAGGCAGACAAGTGCAGTCTTTGCACTTTCCACCAGTTATGTTATGGGTTCCATGTAGTAGGGAGGTTATTGTTATATATACACCGAATCTATACGACATATCCATACTTCGGGCTACTTTTAGGAGTTTCTGGTTAGAAAAGTCTAAAAGTACTCTGTCGGGAAATCAGCCTCAGTAGTCGTTCTTTCAGCCACTGGACCAACGAAGCAATCGATTACTGTTGCAAATTAAAAATTTAATTTATTTTCCTCCTACCTACCTATATAATTACTATGAATGTATTGAAAAATGTCAATAAAGATATTTGTGTCCTATGTAAAAGGTTATACAATATTTTACAACAGACAAAAAATATTTAAAGACGTTTTTAGGCGTTAGACGAAGACCACTAGCGGGTGGCAGATACGCTTCAAGTTAGCGAGATCATAAAAAATAAAAATATTTCGATTAATTATTATTTATCGCTATTAGTATTTTAGCCCACATATCATTACTGGGCACAGACCTCAATACCACGTCGCCAACGACCCTCTTACTATAGATTATACACTTCATTTACTCAATTATTACTCACGGGAGCTTAAAATTGGCCAAGATACTTCATTATGCTAATAGACGTCTGTGAAAAGGGGATTTTGATCAAAATTAATGACTGGGTGTCAAACTTGTAAACACAGATTTTATAGCAGGACGCTTTGATGCAAAAATCGTGATTTCTGTGTGATTCCCGCGTATTCTAAGAGAAAGATCTTCTTCATACTTCAATTTAACTGTAAGTAGGTACATGTAAATCGCGAAACACGTGCTTAGTGGTGAGATATGTAAAGTACTAAATCAAAATATTATATTTAGCATATAGAGTAATCTGTTACTAAATTTGGTTATGCGCCCAGCTGTTCTTGTAGGAGGAAATAATATATCAACTTACAATAAACGAATACATAGAGCGTCGATATAAAACAATCGTATAGATTACATATGACATGAACAATATTACTCTTCAGAGATCCATCAAAAGAGCAATAAACAGAATATCAATAAAGAATTTTATCTGACATAAAAGCAAAATGAGACTAATGACAGATATTCCCAAGTTTCATAGGCCATAAAAGTATGCAATAACAAAATGCAGAAGCTGTGACCCGGATTGATCTGTGATGAACGAATGAATGTTGAAAGTATTAATGGACTCAGTTTTAATGTTGAACTACTTTTCCAACCGATTTTTATTTCAAAGCCAATCGTTACTCATATTATTAGGAATATTTATGATGTAATTAAGTACGTTTGTATTACATGCAGAGTTAATATTTCTTGGGGGTTTTCTTTCAAATTTTGTAGCTGTCCGATACAAAATATGGAACTAAAATGACTACAATTAAAAGGCAATTAATTAAAAAAAAACCAAAGCTAATTACTGAGAGGTCGCAGTATTTCATCTGATAGTAAAAAATAATTTACACTGCAAAAAAACGTCCATAAAACAACAACACAACTCTGAGTAAAACTCCGAACATAATGAAATTTCATCACGAACATTCGCGATAATGGCGAAGCTTTGTTAAACCAAGGCGATATGTCTGCACTTCAAAGTGAACACCCTTCCACCAGCTGCCAAGGGAAAACTTGTGCAGATGTAAGCACTCTATCTAATCACGTTTTATCAAGAGTGATTCTGTACATGCAAATTACCTCAGCAACGCGAGCGGAGCTAATCGATTTCGTTTTAGATTTACATTTATCGAAGTGCGTGTTGATGTCAAATGGTAGTTCTAATCCATTACGTAACATCACGCTTCTAATCCGCAAAGGGGCAGGAAGAGGAGTGTATTACACTCCACATTTCACGAGTAACCTTTACGTCCCACCAAGGAATAGCCGAATAGGTGATGAAATTATTATATAAAGATAAGATAAAATTGAATATAACAGACTTTTAAGTCTGGGTAATTAGGACTTCAGATGTTGCAAATGACGATTATGGGTTTTCTAATTAGTGGATTTGAATACAACTTCCAAAGTAACTATATAACAATCACAAATTTATTTCGATATGAAGCTGTCGGACGTCACAAACACACCAGCTATCTACGAGGATGTGACGTCATTCGGCATTGTTCCGTTACATCACAACAAAGTCTTTATTGTTTACGCTTCAATAAAACTTCCGAAGATACAGCCGATGATATAAATATCACAAGATTGAATAAATTGAACGCCGCTCACATTTAAGGAACTCCATTTTAACTAAACCAATGCAACAGTGTTAACTTTGTTTATTAATGTATTTGTTTAGTTTAGAATAGGTAAAACATCAAAACAGAATGATCAATTAATCAATCAATCATTTATTTCTTCATATATAAGAATTTCATAAGAGCACTTATATCACGGTTGCAACATCAGTTCGGGGGATTCAAATTTAATATCGCGATATTTGTGTTTAATAACTTTTTGCAAGTTATTTCAAATATGGAAGTACATCTATTGATTAGAATATTTCCAAGAAGTAATGAATGTTTCCGGGCAACT
>DWME01006657.1:0-13401 GCA_018244795.1 Parelbella ahira ahira | reverse complement strand
TTCTAAATTGGAAAAATCCAATACTATCCGATCCGGGAGTTGAACCCAGGACCTTCCGATCGGCAGTCGCTTGCAACCTTGATTATCAGGATATTAAAATTTACATAGTAACAAATTCCACTATGGGCACTAAGGCACGTAACACATTATTAACTGATCGAACGGTGTGGATAGGTGACGATTACCACTTACAATCTGTTGGGCCGTCTAGGTCTGCCCGTTTGACATATAAAGCGGGCAGACGGCCCAATCAGGGATTTTTATATTACAAGGCATACCTTCAAATATAAAAAAAGTCAATCGATCACGCGTTCAGCATGCGATAGGTGAATATATCGTATTTAATTTATCTACCTCTCAGGTTGGCATTTTCACACGATATTTATAATATCAGGCGCGCGGGCGATGAAATTATTTGTACGATAGCAAATAATCACGAACTACTCGTAGATATAAACGAGCCCGTGCAGGATAAATGAGTAAAACTACTTAACGTGGAACGGGAAGTTTGTAGGAGTACCGCATGTGTTTCTTTCAATCTGTTTGTGCGCGAATCGATTTGAGAATTTAAATCAAATTTGAATTATAATATCTTATCATTAAACTTTTCACGCGTATTCATATACATACGTGACGGTTTACTTACCATCGTGGGAGTGTAATACGATTTTGTGACTTACATTTCCGGGAAATACAGGTGTGATGTTAAGTTATATTTTTTATACATTATTAAATATGTACGGACTTAAATCACGTAGGTACGTTTTTTCGAGATTATTCTACTACATAGTTTTGGGCCTATTCGCGGACATTATTATTAACTTCCGCCGAGCGTCGGTCGCTGGGAACATTGCGGCCAGTGCAACTAGAAACGTTTATCATATCCGTTTAAATATTATTATTTTTTTATATATTCAGTCTAGTGAGCAGGCTCACGGACCACCGAACATTTGTACTACCCGATGATTTGGCAATGCGTTGCCGGCTTTGAAAGAGAGCTCTTTTTGCGCCTTTCACAAAGAGCCTCATCGCTGCAGGAATACCACAGAAAGAAGCCTATAAATAACTCACATGAAGAATCGTGCATCATACTCTTACGGTTATATTTTTAATGATATTCTGGCATTGTAGAGCTCAATAAATAATTCTAAGACATAATCCTTTAGAGATCGCTAATGTTTACGAATACGACATAGTAATATATATTATTTTTATTTAGGCTGGCAAACAGCACAGGATCCACCTCATGATAAGTGCTCACCGTCATATTTATTTGGGGTAATCAAGGAGCGGTCAGTACGTTCCCGGCTTTGAAGGAAAGCTCTCTTTGCGCTTTTCTTTAAGAACCCTGTGTCATAATACATAGAAGCAGATCTTTCATTATGCTGACAACCACACATAATAAGCTAATATTTATCTCATGTGGATTTAATTATATGTATATTATTATATTTATTTATAAGCAGAATAATATCTACCATGATATCAGCATCAAAGAACTGCTGCTTAGCGGCATAAATAACACGTAGGACTAGTAATAAAACAGTAGAGACATGATTAAGTAACGAATAATGAAATATGTATATTACTCACTGATTGGCGTGATATGTCGCGTCTACATTTCATTATTCTTACGCAATTAACTGACGTATTTCGAAGTCCCTAAACGTAATTATGATCTATTGTGTGTGTAATGTAAATCAAACTGAAGAACATATTAAGAATGAAGTATTTAGATTGATAGATGTATCATTTTAATATTAACTGTTTTTAAGAGGAAAAACATAGACGAAATCGATTTACACCGCCAAAAAAGTATGAATTTAAAGTTCTTAATATGCAAATGTCTGCCAAACTGGCACTTGGACAACATGGACTATGGCTTTACTCTTTTCCTTGTAAGAGGACACCGGCATTCAACAATTCAACGATTGAAAGTTTAATCAATAATCACGTGGATGTTTGACATGATCAATACGGAAAGGTAAAAAAAAAATTGGCCGGTTTGACTGCCGAATTTTAAAAGATTTAAAAACGGAACAAAAACATGTAATTATGCGAAATTGAAGCGAGAGTTAGTGGACAAAGCTCCCGTTGGACCGAAACTCGTGATATAAAATTCAATATCTATTAACGAATTACTCTATTCATAACATTTAATGGATTTAGATTTAAAACGCAATTGTTCTACTATATTCGCTTAACACAATGGTTGGTAGTTATATGTTTCGTGTACTAGAACATCTGTAAAAATTCATGCCAAGTACCATAGGGGGTAGGCAGGAAGCACCGACTGCCAAATATCTCTATCTTACAGAACTGATGTATTAAAACATCATAAAATTTTTAGATTTTATGTGTGACAACATTTCTTGACAATTTCATTTCAATTCCATTCAACCTTAGACGCCTTCATTTTTTATTTTTATGTTCTCACACTTATCACGACTAGAACCTCGCTACTGTACTAGGATGAAAACACAAAAGTTTCGCTAACCACAATGTTATTTTAACTGCCTGTTATTTCCAGAGCTTCCTGAATTCCGAAAATATCAAAGGTAAGGTATGCATGAAAGAGCTTAAAGTTAAAATTGAACCTATTGAAAAATCGTACGCTTGAGAAACTCACCACGTAAACTTAAAATAGAAATGTATGTAAAGAAAGACATTCACATATATGTAGGCACATAATTTACATGCGTAGTGTATTATACAGATAATTATATATCAATACGTTTCGTTCATAGGGCGAAATGTAATCTTTTTGCGACTAAGCCTAAACTGTCCGCTGAAAACGTTCTCATAGAACATGGACTATACATGAATCTTGTGACATATAATATATTCTTCATGTAAGGTTCAATTGATTAAAATACATTATATTTATCAAGTACCCGGGTATTAATTATATCATTACATCCACACGTTAGGTTCATTACGGGGCAAGGAGAGATCACTGAGTTCCAAATGTCTCTATTCTTCTATAACTTACGTACTTTTTTCATACTCTCTTACAGTATCTAGGCTCTAATAAAATATGCAAGTAAAAATATCTCGTCAATCTGTTTGTAATTTGTAGTTTGGAATACATTGACGCACTCGCTGCTTGTATATAATGGATTGAGAGATAATTAATTAGATCTATTTCCAATCTAACAGAAATCGTGTTGAATGTTTCAAACTGTTTACGTTTCAATACATAGGTGAATTTATCAGGATAAAGTTTGTTTATAAAACTTTCTTATAACATAAGATTATGTCTGCATTTCAAAGGAAGTATAGGCAGAAGAGAGTAATACTCTAACATTTCACCTTGTCATGTAATACCTTATTACATAATGAAATAGAGGGTTAAGCCTATGGCGAGGTCCAGACTCTAAGCTACTACTGAAAATTTCGAGTTTGCAAAACTACATGATACCTTGTCTGACCAGGAGAACGAATCCAGGACCTCTTACTCAATCGTTGCGCTGGGAACCACTAGACCAATGAAACAATTATAATATCCTACAGAGACAATAAAAATACGACTCTTAAACAGCGAGAATATTGCAAGATACGCTATTCTTTTCTTTCATATTCAAACCAACTTAAGCAAACTCCTTGAAAAAGTTATTCTCGATACTCGTCGTTAACATTCGCATTTTCCATTGATATGTATAAGTGCGTCATCCATAAAAACGTTGACAATTGGGAGACATTATTGTTTGTACAACTAAGTCTGTCAACAACTTCATGCCAAGCGTATTTTTAAGGTGAGAAGAGGTGTCAACTTCAGGTCAATCAATCAATCCAAGTCAACTTACTAGCTACAAGAAAAGTCGAGCACGGGGTTGTGAGCTAAGATTATTTTAATTTTCCTGTATTCTCCTTTAATTCTTGTATAATTATGTTTTTAACAAGTGTCAATTTCTATTTGCCCGGTGTGACAAAGTGTGGCCTCAACCCTTCTCAATCTAAGAGGAGGCCCACGTCCAACAGTTGTCGTTTAACAATGTTGATTATGAATAACAAATAATTTATATTATTATAAATAACAAATAAAATATTACTACGATTAATACGAATGACGAAGGAACGAATTGGAATGAAGAAAGTTAAAGTTCAAACAAAAGTATTCGTAAAGATTTAGACCAGGTGTTACAACACGCTTTTTAATTTGATACTTTGCAAAATACTTCTGAGAATTAAGACCTTAAGGATTTATATCAGAACGTTTCAAAGTCTCTGCGTTATGTATATGTTTGTGTCATCCCCGATTGTAATATTTACGAATGAAGGATAACGAATATTTTTATTACCAGGAAGCACAAGATGCCTCGAAACAAATAGCAATCGATACTTAAAGTTGAATAACAACGTTGTTGGTTTTCAAGTTCCGAAAGTAGTAGCACAGTACTGACGGTAAGCCGGTTCGGATCGGATTAATTAATAACGGTAGTCGCCTTACATTGTCAGCAAACTTTCGTGCCGGTTGATGGATATAAGCTTCGTATTTTTACTTAATTACTACGCAATAGAAATGAAAGGAAACGTCGTACAATTAATCAATGTTTCTTTGACGTTAAGTTGCCATGCTTGTTGGCCATGTTAGCTCATTTATCGTATATTACAATCCGAGCACCTTAAAGCGTGCTGAACATGAAACTCCTTGAAAATACTAGCCTTAGTTGACCTAGGAGTTACTTTCTAGTACCTAAGTTCTTAATAATTATGTAAATTTTATGTTATACAAAGTAAATGTTAATCGACTCAGATACGAAGAAAGAGCGAGAGTGGCCTATGTCGACCAAATGGATCAGATACTGGCTGAATCGAAACTCTCAAAATCGAAAGAAGAAGCCTTTAAAACGGGCGTGCGTTCAGAGAATGAAGAATTTGAATGAAGCAAATCCGATCTCCAAGGATATTTGGTACTTGATACACTCTCCCTACCAAGTAACGAACCTGATTTGATAATAGTAATATTTTAATGATAAATGTGAGAAGCAGCCCAGGTGGAACAGCTCTCATCTCCTGCTGGTTTTATTTATAACGGAACTTCGCCCTGCAACTTTAATAGGAATAATTCCTACAGTAATTTATTAAAGACGAAAGTTGTTTATCGCTGGGAACGGATGTGTACATTATTAATACAATGTGTTGCAAAATATTCCGTAAGATAACTTATGATAATTCTGTAAGATAACATGGGCACATTTTTCTTCTTTTGATCAAAAAAAAGTAAAAATATTGGGACGCTTCCATAAAAGGTCGTCTGATCTTAAAGTAGGCAGAGCCAGTATTACAGTAACTCGGCTACTGCTAAACTATGCATATACATAGAAATACATACTTATAATAGATAGTTTTTTATGCTCAAATCGGGAAGAAATACCTGTTTTCATTAGGTACTTATAACTATATTCTTTATGGGAATCGAAATTGAATCTGAATCTGCAGTGAGGTTAATTAAACACTGGCCCAACAGAGCAGTCAATTATTTTATAAAATACTCGAATTTCTAATACAGTTTCAGATCGCAAACGATCTGAATGGATGGCAGCGGGAAACGAAATCTCAGGGGTATATCGATGCTTAGGACTGAATTAGGAGTTGTTAAATTTAATCATAGGCCTTCAACGCAGTTAAGAACTTCCAATAGAAGTGTGATCGACGTTGTGTTAGCGTGGGTTAACCTTTAGACGCAGTTGAAGTACAAATAAAAGTTGTAACAATAGATAATAAGTAATAGATAATAAGTGTTCGACTTACTTGCTTTTGTATTTAATATTATTATATTCCCGCAAATGCACAATGTAGAGTTAAGATTATTTTTATAAGACCATTGTATACCTGCTGTTAACTAGAAAGGAATTGAATTGAGAATCCCGTACATTGTAATGTTAACCGCTTGCGGTTCTACTACGTTTAACTGCAAATATTTTTTTAGAGTTTATTAAATAACAAATTTGAATAATATATAAAAGTGAATCTCTATTTCCCTTGGTCATGCCCTAACTTGAGAATGACTTTTCCGATTTCATTATTTTCTTTACAAGTTTCCTAATACTCTGTAGATAGTCCTCACGACAAGAAAATTGTACAGAATATTGGAAAATTGCCAAAATAACAATATTGTCACAATAAACATTATGTTTTTGAAATAACTACTTTTTTTTGCTATTTGTTCGAGTTCGAATTGAATATTCATAGCTAAGACAGGACTACGTCTGTCGGGTCAGTCAGTTATTTATATGTAGGTACTTATAATTGACTTCATTATCTTTACGTAGGTAAATGAAATTAGCAAATCGTAATCGTTATAAGAGGCGACCTATACTTTGTTAACTCAAAATGATATCCTAACCAAATCTATATTAATATTATAAAGCTGAAGAGTTCTTGTACAATAGGAAGGAAAATATTAATTAGTAGGACCATCAAAAAAGACATATGATAAAATAATTCAGGTGGAAGCCAGTGGAAAGAAAAATCTGATATGCACTGCGCACAACTAACATAATCGTATGTCTAAATTAAATCTTGTGTACGAATCAAGTACTAAATTAGTTCTTTGAAACCAGATATCGAATAAAGGTAAAGTTTTAAATGAGTCTGAAGACGGGATTGATTTTTCCGTAATCCGCACAGTCTATTAACTGCACTCCATTAGTTCCATTACATTAATAGCAGACACATAAGGGGACTGTATCGTACATTGCGCCGCTAATAACAAACGTACATATTGTCATGCTTATTTTCTATAGGTATAAGCAGTAATTAAGGATTGCCACCTGATGGGGTCTTGTCAGACTTATTTTGCCTCTTATGAATTGATTAAAGTAGTTATAAATGTTCGTCTATTAAAGGTACTTTTTGATGTAAATTAAATAGGCTCTATTTGTACAAATGCTTGGTATAGTTGGAGGGCAGCTCGCTCAAAGCAGGTGAACTCAATGCCTGGTGGCCTTAACAACGAACTGGCAGCGAACATATCGAACGCCAGAGCCGCGCATGTCGGGTAATGGCGCGCTGAATGAGCTCCAATTTAAATATTTTACCAAAATGTACAGGTAAAATGAAATATTTTACATAAATCCATTCATTCCAGAAGAGTTTACGGATTCATATCAGTAACATGGTTGCGTAACTGACGTAGTTAAAAGATAACATTGATAATTATAGCACATCTCTTACAAAATTATATTATTAATCTCACGCCAAATTACGGGGTAGGCACAAAGCACCGAGTGTTAAATATATCTTTCCTTACAGTATGATACATCTTCCATTGTACCTCTTAATCATCAATAGCAGCCCATATTATTGCATAGCTACAAAAACTCCTCTACTAATGAGCGCTAAAATACCCAACTCTAAAGTACATATTATGTACAAACATGGGTAGTCATAGTCTTCACATTTATGTTATGTCGACATAATAATGCGACACAGAAAACCATAACAGAAATCTAGAATGCCTTAAAAACCTTCTTGAAAATATTCACCGTTGCAATATTTTTTCTAAGATTCTTTACAATGAATTTATTTTAATACTATGTATATTGTCTGTAAATCCGCACTTGGCCAACGTGGCAATCTATATCTTTATCCCTTCTCCTGGGATAGACCCCTATCTATCAGTGGAACATTAAAAGGATTGATGATGTTTTTTACATCGTTATGCCAAGTCTCTTACGAGGTAGGTAGATAGCGTGTAATGCTGAATATATCCGTCCTTACAGATTTGCTATACTTCTACATTCATGACTGTCTCTCACGCATACTTAGCAAAGACTTGACATTTATTTAATAACACACATATAGGTTATTCATTGTTGGAAACCTATTTCGGCGCCTCATAAAAGATATGACGTATAAAAAACAACTTTGATCACCACTTGTCCTCTACTGTGTGCAATATAAAAAATATACCTCTATCTAAGTATACATCTATCTTGACTAAATAGTTCAGACATTGGCTGATGACGAAGACAGATGTCCCTAAAATCAATGTGCGTGTATAGAGACCGTGATGAATGTACACGTCGGGTCTGTAAGAATGGACATATTTGACAGCTGGTGCTCTTTGCTTGCTTCATAAGGGATTTACAATAAAAAACCCAATCTTCACGCCCGTAATCTACGAAGAGGTAGGCAGAGGAGTGTAGTACACTCCCACGTTTCACCAGTCATGTTTAAGTCCCTTGGAATAGTTGGTGAGCCTATTGCCATACACCAGACACAATTCCAGACCCCGGGTCACTACTGGAACGTCTAAATTAGAAAATTCCAATAGTACCCGATCCGGGATTTAAGCCCAAGACCTCCCGATCGGCAAACGCCCTTGCATCCACTCCACCAATGGGGGAGTCGACGGTCGACAGTCGAGTCTCATAAAGGACCTAGCGTAATAATATAATACTAATAAGCATAGTTTAAAATTTTCTTTCAACCCTTCGATCCTTTCACTGTTGGACACGGGTCTCCTCTCAGAATGTGAAAAGAAACATGACCATGTTCTTTAAATAGGTAACATTCTTATTACCACTTGAAAAGCTAATACAATAAACCGTTTTTCCTTGCCAATCTCTGCTTTAAACTCGAGCATTACACTCTTCGCTGATTTTACGATTATTTTAACCACAGAAAAGCATATTTAACATTTTGAAAGTATATTATGCTTTTTGGTTTTTTTCTGGTTTTTATTGGTGCTCTCTACTCACTCCGTAATATTCTACCTGGCGTGGTAATAATATATTTGTTATATTTAGTCCATTTATGGGTATAAAATGATACATAAATGTGTAATCTAAGAAACAACTGCTCACATTAACGAAGACTGGTTATATTGTATGGATATATCAACATGGTCTAGATAAGCCTCGGCCTAAGGGCGAGACTTGAAAGGTCATCAACGTGCTCATTATTAGGACAATCGCTTTCACCTGAAACAATAACATGGTTTACGAGGGGTTATGATACTTAGTAAGTATTACAAACACAATTCGTAAATCTATAATTATATACGAGTACATAGATGTTATAACTAGTGAAGGACGAGCTCTACATGCTGAAATGCTGAGTAAACGTCTCTACATGGCACTAGCTGAAAATATATACCTTACGTTATATACCTTAGTTACATAAAAAATATATACCTTACGTTCACAATAAACCATTATGTAGAAGTATTGGCATGTCAGACTATGATCTTAACTCTTAACAGCTCACTTTGAGAGCAGATTGGACACCAGCAGCGGAGCGTTAGAAGGGTTGATGATGATGATATAAAAACAAAAAATGCAGCCTCTTCATAGAAATTGCACCTATACTAACTTTAATTTCGCCTCGATCAACTATTCGGATAATGTAATTAAATTTCAAACAGCCAAGTTCTTATTCAAAGGACTTCCAAGGATCAGTTATACATTTATGTAGCATAACATGAGATCACGCCTGTTTTTCCTCGAAAGGGGAGGCAGGAATTTAGTACTCCCACTTCTCACCGGTTACGTTATATGGCCTACTACGAAAGGTGAACTTATTGCCACACACCGGAACTTCAAGCTAAAAAATAATAATACTTTACCGGAACCGGAAATCGAACTCAAGGCCTGTTGCTTTGCATTCACGCTTGCAACCACTAGACCATCGAGCTTGTTGTGCACATGTGTCAATTAATGTTAAATGGTCCGTTTTAAATTTTTTTTGATTTTAAAACTCTATGAATTTGCATTTTTATTATAGACCAGAGTTTATTACAACAGTCTTTATTTTGCTAGCTAAAAAGTAATTGAGATGCATAGATATTCTTAACTAATCATATTTTGGCGCTTAAAAACTAAGACAGCTGCTATAGGTTCAATGGCAAGATGAAATTAAAATAAAATAAATAAACAATAATTACTCTTAAATAAATAAAAATAAATACATAGCTCTTCTCTTGAGTAAAGACAATATTTGTAAGTAGGTACCAAAGTAAAAGAACTTCGAAAATAATTCGAAAAACATATTAAAAATAGATAACAGTAGTTCAAAGCTTACTAGAAAACAAATTCTCTGTAACTATTTTATTTCTCTCTTTAATCTAAACTTACAACAGTTGCTTTTGATATTCTGAACTGCTATTAACATTTTCACCTTTGAAGTGTTTTTATTCCACCCGGCCTTTGCATTACAGCCTTTGAACAGTATTTTAATTAACTGTATAGTAATGTAAGAATAAATATTACACGCTGTATCGGGAAGAGCAACATCGCGGCGAAGCTTGAAAATATTAGAGTATACAAACATAAACACATCAGATAGTCTTCATAATTGTCTCTAATTTGTATGAAGTAGGCCAACCGGCACTAAGTCATCGTAACACGCTATGGATTTATATCTTATCATCCTGTGATTGATGATGATGATAATTGAAGATTACAGTGTAATCATACTGTTTAATTAATAAACGAGTTCAAATAATGAATATAATAACGTAACATTACGTCTATAATTACCAAAAGGTAGGCAGGCGAGTGCAGTACACTCTCACGTCTCACCGGCTACGTTTACGTCCAATCATGAAACAAGGTGTGCGGCTATTCCCATACACCGGACATAGATCTAGCCTCCGAGATACTATTGGAAATTTCTTCTAGGAAATCTAAGTTAGAGGAATCCAGTAGTACCTGCCCTGGGATTCGAATTCAGGACCCCTCGATCAACAGTCATGTTTGCAGCCATTCGAACAACGCTGCAGCTAAATAACAAAATATAGAATACAATGTATACAAGCATTGTAAGGTAAATAAAGATGTGCCTATATTACATATAAACCACAATATGTATACTTATATAGAAACCACTATACGTATACCGAATAAAATATTGTTATCCTAAGCTATCTACTTAGCTATTATTGTCACAACGCGACTCATAATGAGATTGGAGAGTCGATTTAGATACGACAATTCTCGTAAATGTATACGACATACGGTATACACGTACGCCAAATCGACAATACTACTTAGTTCACATATGTATATATCTTCTTATGTGACAATGCCGTAAATTCTTCTAAAATTATTCAACCTAAAACGTGTAATATCATCAAATTTTATATTTAAAAAAACGTCCTTCAGCATGCAGGACTATGCTTTGTTGGTGCAGTCATTGCAAGTGTCAATGTTGAGCAATAAGAGGCCTGGGTTCGATCCTCAAGTCGGACGAAGTATATAATATTATTGGATTTCTCTCATTTGAAATTCCCAGTAGTACCACTGTGTTCATTTGAGTCCAGTGTATGACAGTAGGCTCATCCCCATTTACATGGAAAGTACAACACAACTGGTGAAAAGTGGGAGTACTCCTTTGCCTTCCCCTTCGGGGAAGCGAAGGCGTGATGTTATATTACTATATTGTGAGTGTAATCTGTTCTGTTGATATTTTCTCCGTCCACGTTTTAGCCTAATATTGAAAACATATTTGAGGATATACGTATCAGTGCCTGTTACCCGGTATAACTAACTAAGCCGCCTGAAGTACCGAAAATTTCGTACACTCTAATCCTACCTCGATTTCAGGAGAGGTTCAAACCTAACAATGTTTCTTAAATGAGTCGCAGTCGGCTAAGCTGCTTAGTGCGTCATTAAAACAACTTTGTCGTTATAAAATAGCGTAGTATACGTTTGCATTGGAAAATGTATCCTTACTAATGCTCTCGTATTTTCGCTGCGATTGACTCTCTAACTAGTACTGAACAAAGACTACTTATGTACTCTTTATGTGAGAAAGTTTAAATTGAAACGTTATTTCGAATCGCATTTCATTGTCAAATTCAATTCGTGTCGAAACGTTGGAAACAAAATTTATGAACGACAATTTTGTGTCATGGTACGGTCACTAGCTCATCTAATTTAATTCTCTTTAAGAATTTCAATTTGCATTCGGCCCGACTGGCAATTCCTGTAACTCTTTTCGTTTCGAGAGGAGTCCCGAGTCTAACAACGGTAGGCTAAAATTATTAATGAAGAAGAATTTAAAAGAACGACTAAGAAGTAAAACCTATTTTTCATTCTATGGAAAATAAGCCGAAAGCAAAAGCCCTGTAACTTATTTTCATGCTTCTTTATTAGAAAACGACTTTTAGACCTCAAAAATTGTCAAAAAACATGTGTAGAAATAATATAATCAAAATAAGCCGATTAATACATCCCTAATATACAGCCTGACCTGAATGTCAAGGAGCGTGAAATTAATCTTCGACGTCAAACTCGTCGTACAAGTTACGGTCGATCAGATTAGAATGTTAGTAAATAATTACTTTTTTAAACACGCGAACCTTAGCCTGTCTAAAAGCCTTCAAAAAACTGGTATCAAAGATACGTATTTGTAACAAATCGATTTAATTCTTTGTTGAAAGAAGTTTGTCTTTCCTGTGATAACAAATATATTACTATCGTATCGTCACACCAGATCACTTATGGGATAGGTGTAAAGTAATAATACGGGTAGCAGAAAGATGAATATAATAAATAAAGAAGTTAGAAATAATACCCCGATATGATTAGTATGCATGTAAAATTGGCTGATTCTACGGAGCTCGGAGCAGCTTAGCATAACCGCTAATCTGTTCGGCGAGTAAATCGTTATATTGTTTCTACATATAATATTGCCTAACTTCGTAAAGTTTCTTTTGTATTGAGGCTTCGTTTTTTGACATTAATGTATAATATTACTCCAACTTATTTCTAAGATAATTATTATTAGTTATTTCTTATAATTACGAATACTAAAATATAATTATCAAATATGTTTAAAAACACCGCGCGTACCGTACCGTATTTCTTAACAGAATGGGATTAAAGTACTCGTCCCCTTCGCAGTACAAATGTCAAAACACTTAAATGGAGTCTAAATGATTAATCTAAAATTCAACTTCAGAATAACAAGATACATTTAGTTGAAGTCTACTCTTAGTAGGTATCAAATATGTAACTTAAGGTTATGAGATTAAACGTAGTTTAAACTACGAGAGAGTGATTAAACTTCGTTCATGAATTGATCACCTTAAAATGGTTCAAACTTGGGGTTAAACTTGGGATGGATTGTATACGACTTAAGCTTACGAAATTGATTGATATTTAAATTTCCGTCTAACATTTGAACTTTTTCTCTTGCTAAGTAGTATTTAATAAATAATAAACAAATAGTCAATATTAAAATTGCCTTTAATGGAAGAAGTGATTCCATTTTTATACTAAACTACATTTTCTGCGCATATCTTCGCATTTCTTTGACTGCCTCGTTGGTCGAGCGGTTCCAAGCGCGACTGCCGATCGGGAGGTCCTGGGTCCAAATCCCGGGTCGGGTGCTATTGGATTTTTCTAATTTAGAATTTCTAATAGTGACTCGGAGTCTGGAATTGTGCCC
>DWME01006656.1:0-13401 GCA_018244795.1 Parelbella ahira ahira | reverse complement strand
ATCAGATGGAGGGGACTTAGGCCGGCTCCCCCCCACAACCGGTTCCCCTCGTAGCATAGGACCTCCCATTTTATCATAATTCTCCATCTGGTAAATGAACACGGACATAACAGCGTCTGTTAATACACAGAACATAACAGATAAAAACGCACAATTTTACAGAGACCACAGTCAATACGTCGAGAGATACGACAAACTTTTTAATGCGGCCATTGAGGCGTGCAAGCCCACGTCACTCCCGTGCGTGCAGTGTTCACGCGTGCGGGGCAAAAATCGGCGCGCCTGTATCGACACGGGCCCCGGGCGCGGTCCAGCGATTGATCAGGGAGGTCGGCGACCGCTCTCCCCGCCTAATTTGAATTCGCCGCGTATTATCGCGCGGGAGCACGTAATTTGATAACAATGAGGGCGGCGGCACTTCCCCGCGGCATTCCGCTCGGCCCAACGCCATGCGATATGGCCGTTGCTTGCTGTAACCTCGCTGCGGCTAATTGCACTCCGATATTAAGAAGTTTGATTTCACGGTGAAGAATTACCAAGCGAAATTGTTGTAGGTCTAGATGTAATTAACATTCAAATTTTGATTCACATGTTTTTTCACATAGCTGTATCTCCGTTTGTGTAGTGCCGTCTTGAGGTTGGAATCGTAAAGCAGCGCAACAACCGTGACTGAATAATTTAATCAACATCCATACGTGCAGATAACACTCATACAGTATTTAGTTGTTCAACGTGTAGTAATATCCGCTATATGGCGGGGGAGGGTAGATCGGCGGGCGTATAGGCACAGTGAGTTATGTTTGCGTAGTCATAAGTGCTCACGTATTCCTAAGGGGTAGGAGAGGAGTTGAGCAAACATAAAGGAAGCTCGGTTGATGGGCCAACGTTCAGGGATTTGGCACCGCGCATTCCGCTGATGGCACGACGCATGCGCCCCGCTAACAATGTTAGATGGGCACCAGGGGGGAGGCAGTCGTCATCGCTGAAATTCTATTACGCGTTTTATACGGGGCGCGCCTTAATGTGGGGGGGTCGGTATAAAACATGTCCATTATACTTAGACCCGAAACATTTTACACGTCCCCCCGGCCAGGTCGTTTGGACACCGGCCGCGCGGGAGGGAGCGGCTCTCGCGAGAATGGCGCTGGCGTTCTCGTAAAACATTGAAATCTGCGTTTGGGAACTGCGTCCGGGCTCGCTGTAGTTGGGCGATTCGATCCGCGCAGTTTACTTTAAATTACAACCACCGGCAGTAGGGTTGTTTTTTTTAAGTGCATGGGGTGCAGGGTGCGTTGCTGCGACGCGGAGCGCGTTGAATCGCACACTTCACCGGTCTGATGTCGCGATAGTGGCTGCGCAGACGATATTTCTCCGTTGATATGACGGTAGGTGCGAGCGCGCGAGGTGGGGGTAATAACGTCGATGACAAAGTATCATATGAAAAAAGCGACAGATGATTTTATAAAAATACGTGTTTTTAACACGAAGAGTTCTGTTTTTAAACGTTGGATACAGGGGATTTTTGTTGTGAAATCTTAGTCATAAGACGCCTTCCAACAACAATTTTATTCATATTATTAAAGTACATTTTTAACCCAGTGTATTGGTGTTATACTTTGTAGCTATAATACATAAATTGTTTTTGAATTGATTCTTTGAACCAGTGTTAAATTGTCATTCGGTTAGAAGAACATCTTTCTGATTATTTTTCATTTTCATTATATTATTATAAATTTTAACATTTTTTTTTATTTTGTGCTTTAAATTCAATTTGTATCCAAAGTCCCCAAGACTTAATAAAAAAAACAGGGAATTACGTCAATCGTTTTAAACATGTAAATATTATTGTAACACAGTGACATTTCTCTATGCGTTTCGCAAAAAAACAAAATTATATTAAATTATATCAACTTTAGAATTAAGTACCGCTTGCAGCATAACCAAAGCAAACCCACTATCACAACGTAGGTAATTTTATAATAGAAGGGGCTGTTGCAATGCATAGTCTATTGTCTATAGATATGGTGTTTAGTGTATCATCTTTTGTCTATGGTCTATAGTCTATGGTCTTTAGTCTATCGTCTTTTGTTTATGGTCATTAGTCTATGGTCATTAGTCTACGGTCATTAGTGTATGGTCTTTAGTTTTTGGTTTATAGTCTGTGGTTTATAACCATCTACCTTCATCAGGAAAAACTCCAAATGGTAACATCTAGAACTACATGCCAATGAAGACTCTCATAAGTAAACTTTTCATATGCAATGAGTTCTTGTGTCTACATACATATAAAGCATTGATTAGTCCGGTGTCCGTACGTGCTCGGCTGAATCGCGGGGAATCGAACTAGTTATGCCGCGCCACGGGCGGATTATGCGGCCTCACGAGTTCATTGGGTTTTAGTTCCCGATGTTTGTGTAACGAAGGAGAACATTAAAAGTAACATGAGCACTATATATATAACACATATTTAATAATATTACTATGACATGTAAGTTAAAATATAAATATAATTATTATTAATACCTCCATGTAAACCAGAGTACACGCACGTGTGAATTGTAGTATTTAATGTAATGTACGTGTAATATTTTAACAATTTTTTAATTGAAATTACTTTCTATATTATCTCATCTTTCCATGGAACTGTTAAACATCAACGTAAAAATCGTTTTTATTTAAAAATTCTTATTAATAACTTTATATACTTATTATGACTTCTTGTTAATTTTCTTATTAATAACTCTATATTACTTACATCAAGATACCGGAATAATTATTTTCGAGAGGACCAAGTTTAATAAAAATAAAAAACTGATCGAAATTCAGCAGTTTCGCGATTACGATTAATGCGATCACAGCAGAACCTCTATCGTTTTATTCATAAACATAAATAAATAAGTGTTTAAAATGCTAAATGTTTCTGGATACTACTTAATTTTTTAACTTTTAGCCATCGTTTTTAAAGTTTCGACTGTTATTGGATGTTTCGTACATTTTATTTTTGATATTATCGTTATTCAAAAATAATAATCGTTTCAATAGTCATATTTTGTCATTTCATACAAAAAAAAACTTAATTATTTTTGAATTATTACTATGATTAAAATTATTATTAATTAGTATAAATCCTTATCCATAAATTTAACAGAACTCATAATAACTCAGATTTAAGATAATTAAGTTTCTTAACATCACGGAAGATATTAAACATTTGAAAATTTAAAGTAATACATTCCTAAATACAGCAAAAATATTAATAGTATAAGTCTTTTAATAAAATAATAGTAGTTCAACGAACAACAGAATAATCAAAATGCATATATACATGTATATAATAATAACATAACGAAAAAAATTACTTTTGCGTTTCATTCGAAATTACAAACCAGTTTAGTCTCGTTATTTCATTATACCAAAACAAGTTACTTAGAGTTTACATTTATGAATATAAAGTAAAAAATTTATTGCATTACGCATACATCGCCATTGAAACGACCGTAATGTGCCGGTACGCGTCGGACTTCTTAGCGCTTGTTCATAACATGTATGATTAAACGTCCATGTATTTAAAAGCGCTGCAACAAAGTTTAAACTATATGCGATGACGAAATTTTAAAAAAGGAAACATTTTTCCTACTACTTGTTAATTCAAAAAGGTCTTAAGCGGCATAGACGTCGTAGCTTCTTATTACTTTTACGCTCCTGGAATGTTTGAGTGACCATTATTTGAGTGATAATTGTAAGGCCGCTATGCGGCCATGTTGCCAGCTTTCATTACTTATCTGTTTACCCTATTTTGAAATAATGCATTGTGGTCTTGTGTGGTATCTAATAATGTTCTAGTCAGATTGTGACTGCATGTTTGCATAAATCACGGTAGTATACCGTCACACCTTCAGCTATTCGAATGAAATGAAGCTTTCACATTAGGAATACAATGTCGGTTTACAGAAACGGATCTAACTTCGATTTCCGGTGGAAATATAGATGGTAAAATTATATGTGTTGGTTGTAATTGTTATCGAATTTCGTCTTAGTCAGTGGCTCTGGAAACCACATAGACTTATCAATCTTTTGCACAAGTTTTCCTATTAAAATTGTTATTCGTTAATTCATAACGAGATGAAGAATCTCAAAGCAGTATATATACTGTTATGTACCTTATCAATATATTTTAACAATCTTGCTACAACAATTGTCCTCGACATCCACGGGAATTCATCCCCATAAACAACAAAACCGGAACATAAATTGAACGCCATCAGTGTTCTCAGGCGCTGCGGCGCCGTGAACGATGGGCGTGAAACCGATTCCAGTAAAACACCATGGATTCCACAGTAATGTACGCCTACCTACCTGCGTCTGGTGCGAGAGAAATTCTACAGGTCAATATTACTGTTTCTATGTTAACCGTAGTGTAATTTAGATAGGAGAATAGCCGAGACTTGCTTCTAACAGTGGAACGATAAAAGCGTCGATGACAATGTACATGTATATTAAATGATGTTCTGTAGTTTTATACATTATACATATATACGAACTGGAACATTCTAGAATATCGTGAATGTCGTTTTTACTATATCAAAGAGAGAGGAAACATTAATGAAGTGATGAAGTAAAGAAAATACCACAATATGAGTGTAAGTATAGAGATATATTATTATGGCACTCGGCGATGATGATAAATTTTAATATGAAACTGGCAATAAGAACTTATATTTACAAAATGAAGGAGGTACTTTTGGAAGAAAAAAACTGAAATTTGAATAAGCCCGCGTGTGTTCTCATGCACGACACTGGCAACCCTTCCCACCTGGCCGGCCAGCTAATAGTCGCTCCCCACCCTCCCATTACCACTAATCAGGACTTATGGTGCCAGGCGCGGCGCTAGCTCTCAAAATTACTCTTCGTTAAAATGAAATGGTCTCCACACGAGTTCTCTTGTATCGTTTTTTTTTTAATGTTGCTTGGATTTTTTTTTTTAAATAAACCGTTTAGTTTAAATAATAACTTACGTGCAATGTTTTAAATAGACAAAGAGTATAAATGTACTTCGATTTGTAAGACTTGCTTACAGAGTCTCTCAATTGTGACTGTGATTATGGCAAAGGGGTGTGAGTTCTATTCTCTCCAAGTTAATATACATTACTTATACGATGAACATAAGTACGTGTTTTGTGTCTGGGCGTAAAACTATATATTTGAGTATGTTATCAGAATAGGACTCGGGAAGCGTTTCAGATTTTAATCTGAACAATTCAATATATATAAAAAGTCGATAATTGTTACACGACACTAATATTTTATATGGTCCAATGACATAATGCATATTTTGTAAAATTATACATACACTGATTGGAGGACACAGAGGCACGCTCGACATCTTTAAACATACTATAATTGGGGCTGAAAATTTAATAGAAATGAATGTCGTAATATAAAATTTAATAGTACCAATTCCATTGTGAGTTTCAATCGTTAGTTTTAAACACTGCAAATGAGTAATTCAACTATACACGAAGCCATTGTAAACCGTCTCCCACGCCCTTCGGCCAACATTGACCTACAGAAACACCAAGGCGTTGGACTTGGAAAGTGAGCGGCTATGCCTCCCACTCAATTACGCATGGCGTATGGTTTGAACACAGTCAAAATCAATATTAAATAATATTTCGCAAAACATAATATATTTATACATATAAACTTGTAACTGGCTGAATACTTAAAACCTGTGACAAAAAAAAACAATAAATCTTCATTTAACAATTTATTACTAGTAAAATAGGTGAGCGACGTATTTTTTAATATTAAGTGACTTATGTATATAAATAATTGGCACAATACATTGGTAAATAAAAAAGGTTTAAGACTTTCCACCCGCGCGTCTTGATGCGCGCCAAAATCTTGGTCGCCATTACGCAACGTCTAATCCGCAGAGCAAACAAGGGTCCGGTCACATGGTATTCGACCACGAATTTCTGAATTTTAATATATACATATGTATACATTGCATTTTATAATTTTTCATGACATCACACGTCGTTCAGTTCTTGTTCTTTTTTATTTAATTATAGCATCGTCTCATTTAAATTGAGCGAATTATAATTAATTACTATCAACCAATCAAACCGTTACTGGAATAACATTTCTAAAGTGGTGGAATTTTTCAAGCAATAAAAACAATAAATGCCCTATTGCCATTTGCCGTCATCTTGGTACCATATACAAATTATTCTTAATAGTTATATGATTTAATTAAATAATTATCAACAACAAAGGATTAACATTAATTTAAATAACATTACCCAAGTCTTCGTAATCTGCAAAGCAAACAACGGCCCCGGGTCGCAGCGCGGTCAGTTTGAATTTGGAACTGAGTTTCGTTTTTTCTTCTTCCTGCGGCCATGACTCGTAAGCCGTTTTGTGGTCTGGTCTGTGGTTCTGGTAAAGTTTGTGCAAAATAAATTGTTTGCAGCCTTTTGTATCTCCATTTTTAGTTGGCTTCGTTGGCACCAAAATTTAATTTTTGTTACACTAATAAAGACGTAAGGTTAAACATGTGCTATAGGTATGTAGACGTGTTAATATATTGTAATATTACAGTATTTGTAATTTTTTAACAACACATAGCTTTATACTTTTTTCCAGATATTAAGAAAGGAATATGAAAAATATAGGTAGTGATTACTCCAATACATTAACATAGTTCAGCGTAATTTATATACTCTGTGGCATAACACAGAACGGTGCGTTCGAACTATCCGGTTATCATTATCACGTTTGAAAATAGAACGCACGCGACGCAGGCGAGCGAGTAATCGGGTGAAGCTTTTAAAAGCGACCATAACAACTTGAGCCCTCGGTTTATATGCCCATTTCCCTCTATGGCCCGTTTTATGGTTAGGCGGGGGGAGGTGGGGGTTCAGTTTAAGGTGGATATCGTTTAAAGGCCCCAAGGCATGCTCACATGTGCTCACAGATAAGCGATGGCATCCCTCGAAACTTGTTCGTGCCGATAACTTGTAACTCGTATTCTTTGGATCGCAAAAATCGCTTGCGTTTGAACTGGGAAGTGGAATCTGTTTCAACTTTGTATGAATGGGCCAGTCTAAAGACGAACGAAGTGAACTTAGGATGAACGGAGTAATTTGAACTCGAAATTTCGATTTATTGTTAAGCCAACAATAACAGACAACGTAATAATTCATTTTGATTTAAAGAACGTTATTGCGTGATGTAATTTAATATTTAAAGATTACTCGCTAAACACACATACGATTCTTATATTTTCTTACATCTATTACTAATATTAAATAACTTTTTACTAGGTATAACTTTTGTAATAATAAATAATTGATCGCATAACGCATTTAGTAAAATAGTTACGTAAAGGTCTGTAGCGAAGCTGTCAAAGCTCACTTAGTCGTAAGACCTCTTAGAATTCAACAAGCAGAACGTACGACATAAATTTCCTTGGTGTATTTGGGTCCAGGCACCTATTAGCAAAACACCAGCGCACATTAGGCGTGCCGAGGAGCCCCCTACATAAATTTGGTCTCTAATTCAGAGCAAAGCACTCGTGGAGGGATAGCCAAAGATCGATATCAAGAACTGTTGGCGCCAAATACCCCTCCCAATCAACTTGGACCTCTCGTATTTCATACCGTCCCCTTGCGGCCATTAAGAGGCTGTAAAAGAAGTAGGGGGCTCCAGTTACACTGGCGCACGTTTATGGCGTTCGTGACGCATCTGTGCCGATGCGTTCGGGTTGGGTGCTGGCTTGTATTGTTTTGCATTTTTCTAGAATAAAAAATAATAATATACAACAATTTAATAATTTTACTAGCAATATCGATGTAAAATATTCTGCCGCGTTTTAAAAGTAATAACAAAATTGTATTTTAATACAATTTTGTATATTTATGTAGATAAAATTTTGCTAATGGCACCCGTCATATCTGTGCAAACGAGTGTCCTCGAAAAAAAAAACAAACCGAACAAAAAGTTTTTTATTCAAATTTTAAAAGCGGTTTCAAAGTGACTGATTGCTTGATGTCATTCTTTGCACATCGCGTAACTTTATATGGAGCGTTCCATCTCTGTCAGGTATATACAGTTAGACAGTGAGAGATGTATTATATCGATGAGTACTACTATATTTAATATGGAATAATGCTGGCAAATTCACATTTACGTACATACATTTCATTGTTTATTTCTAGAACTATATCTTTTGAACTGAAAATGACAATATGATAGGATTCAACGCGAAAAAACCTAGTGTTATATGAGAAGAACGATTCAAGAATCATTTTCAGCCTGCATATAATACAAAAGCAATTAAGCACGTCATATTGTTCTATTTGCTCTATTAGTCCTGCACCTTTATATGATTCATATAGCTTAATATTTATTGGGTTTAATACCTTAGTTACACCTGCAATCTAGAATATTCTCGTCAAAACATTCCACTGTCGCCGTATTTGACATTCTCTATATTTTCTAAAATTTCATAAGCTCACAGAAACTAATGTGACAATGATTAAATAATAAAATAATAAATTACTAACCATTTTTGTACACTACTAACAAACTAGCCGCAACGGGCCTGGGTTAGAAAATCTTGTTACTGCTTTCCTCGAAACAACTAACAATTCGATAAAAACATAGTACAAATTTTAGTCTACCCTCAATTTGTATAAAATTGAACTGATAGATACCCTACACGTTGCAAGCAGTTTGTAATTAGCTATCAATTAAACTAATTCTGTATTACGCCTAAGCCGCTCTCAAGTGGACCATTGACTGTAGGGAGGGGTATTCCAAGAGTTACTTTGATGTCCAGATCCGAGTGTGGGAAGCGTGGAGCGGATGTGGCCTCTCGTTCACTTGCTGAGTGGCATCGTCTGTCGAGAGCATGTGTGTTAGTGTTATCACATTTTTCTTTCATGTCCGAAAGAGATAAAGCCAATGAGTGTTTAAAGGTTCTCAGATGTGAAGATCAACTAAGTTCGGTTTTAAGATAACAACTACTTATATTCAAATTCAATTTGAATTATATACTTATATAATTCAAATTGAATTTGAATTATATTAAAATGTCTTGCATATTGATATTTTATAAGCTTTTAGTAAGAAGAAGTTCTGTAAACCAGCAAAAAGTTAAATATATGTTAACTTATACACGGTATGGTTTTTTGTGTTGGTTGACAGTAAAGCTTGAACTGTATTTGGTTCTCTATAGACTTACAATATTAGTTGTTTTCAGTTGCGCTGCTATAATTTGTTACGCAGTTTTTGTTTGTTACACGGTTATTGTCCGTTATACAGTTCCTTTCTGTTGCGCAATTATTTGCTGTTATTCAAAATAGCACCGCTAAAGTTCGCTATTAAAAAATAGTTTTCGAACATGTATAACACATTTAATATACGATATATTAAGTCGACATTGTAAATATGATTGTATTGTTAAAACTCCATTGGTTTCATCTGTATAAAATTTACATAGGCTGTTTATCATAGAATTACAGATCTGGTACGTCCCACAGACGGACGCCCACGGTCTGCTCTATTTGTTTTTTGCTCGACGAACCGGCGATCTATCAGCGAGGCGGTCGCGTTGCGATACCATCGCCATGACTCTCCAGAATAAGACCCCCGAATAGGCGTGCCGTTAAATGGGTCGGAGTTGATTTGTGAGTTGGGAGATGTTCGTAGGCTGGTTGAAGTTTTAACTCTGAATAACAATACTTATTATGAGTTGCAATTACCATAATTTTTATATGAACTTGAGAGTTTAAACTTATTAATATTATCGATGATGAAGATGTTGTTCCACTGTAGATTGTCATCTAAACAGGTGATAAATGAGGGAAAAATTATAGAGAGAGTTGTGGCTAGATCAATATGGTTATTAGTTATTACCATCATCTAGAACTGAAATCAAAATCAGTAATTTAAAAAAATGAATGAAATTTTAAGCATTTATTTTGACAATTTTGCTGAACTGACTTAAAATTTACGACTGATATTTAAGGCTATGTGAAAGATGATGTTCGAAATCGGAAAATCAGTGTTCCAAGAACAAAAAACTCACGTTCAAAACCTGGATTTTTAAATCGATATTAGATAGTAAAATAGCCTTCCCCATTCCACTGCCACCCTTAACGATATTGTACATACTAGTGGAGTATGTAATCCAAAATTTAATCACAATCCTCAGGGCGCTCCCGATAGAGAATTAAAACGGATTAAGTCTACGTTAGTCATTTCACCATTAGGAAAATCAGCTTTATATCAATAATATAAGGTTGAGTTTCGCGTGTCCAAACTTGACCTATTCCAAATGTTTGAAAGTACCATCAAATATTTAATGCCATTTTAAACCTTATGGCTAGTAAAATAAGAGAGAGTGATTTCAATATGTTTTGCTGAAAGTTTAGGCGAGTTTTCTTCGTGTGTGGTGTTCGGTGGAATTGGGGCATATGCGCAAAGGGTCGTATTAATTTTCGAATAGATGTGAAAAAAGAAAAGGTTTTTGGTACTTCTATTACCTTGGAAACTACTAACTCTTCACCGCAAACTTGCTGTTGATCTCGCTCATGAAAAGGAGTCTCGGATAGGTTCAAGACTAGTAGAGCTATGGATAAAATCGCGCGAGTTAAGCTGGTACCTACATAACGTAATCAAGTCGATGCATTGAAGACGGAAAAAAAAATTGCTTTCAGTTCTGGAATATGACGAGTATCTTGAATTTGTATTACTTTTTCGTTTCTTCGTCATGCCCACGTTGCACATATCTTGACGCAGACTGATAACGTCATGCGTATTGTCACGGCTGTTTCCCATAGAGATAGGCAGAGAATAAGGATTTCCACCTGCTACGATCCTGGTACTTTCTTCGTTCTTATATATTCATTCCTCGTCACTTGTTCGTCTGTTGAAGGAACTTTGACCCGGTCTTGTCACAAAACGTCTCAGTTCTGCTGCAGATGTTCATACAAAATGAACACAACCCGTTTTTAAACTTTATTTTTTGCGTCATCACGAACGATTCGCCCAATCTGAATAAAATATGAATATTATATTCATGGTGTAGATGGTATTCATTTTACATGCGGAACCAAAATTGCAACCGGTGGCTGTACATTAGTAATTTTGTGATTTTTAGCATGCAGTATTAAATTTCATCGTATCATGTCTGCGTAACCAGTTGGTATGTTCTCACAATGTCTTATTCTTGGATCCATTTCAGAATATTGACGAAACACAAATTCATATTTATATTATAATTAATATATTGTATATTTTCACTTTATACTATGTAATTATTTGTGAATATAATTTTTTTACAATCATATTTATATGAATTATATTATATATATTATATATATACAATCAAGGTTTTGATACCCCATTTCCAGTTGCAGGTCTGTTGAAAGATATCTCTTGAAGAAAATAAGTTGTAATTAAAAGCCTATCAGAAACATTTAGAAACACTGTTAATTTACTACATATTTTCAAAAATTCTTGTTTTAATTCGTTAACCGTTCAACGCTATCAAAGTCAAAACCTCAAGTCACAAACACAAAAATGACTACAAAAATATTCTTTCAACAAAACAATAACATCTACGGTGATCTCTGGTACGTCCGCCCTTATCGAACTTAAAACAATTGAAAATCGACCTTATACCATTACTTTAAGGTACACATTGTGTTATTAAAGCTTCAGATAAACAAAACAATTAGATACGCGTGTCTTTCTCTACTGTGACCGGCCTTATCAAATCTTATACAATTGAAATTGAACTTTATACGGACATGTTAAGGTACTTACTACTTTGTTCACGAATCGAACTACTTAGGACGGCCACAAACAATAGTTCTATGTCGTAAGTGGTATAACTCGTTTCCCTGCACCCGGATGCCGGAGATTGCTTTATATGGCGCCTTTAATACATCGATCTAATTATTTTTTTTCTTTATAAAGCCAGGAACTAGTGTACAGTTGAAGTAATGTTGGATACTAAATTGTTTCAAGGATTTCAGCTGTACGGCGGATACCTACTTGGCTATGAGCGATTGAAAGTTGAGTTGTCACGTGATGTCATACAATCGTATTTTTTGATGTTGGACGCAATTACCCAGGGACCAAGACTAAATTTCAAATAGGTCATATACTTGCTAATGAGGATGTCAGAAGTATCCGAAACCGGCGTGATGTATAAGGGGAGTGGTTAATATAGAAAAAGCTTATCACGGAAATAAATATTTGGCACTCGAAGCGCTCTACCTACCTCAAGGAGGACCTGGAATGATGGTATAACTGTAATAATCATAAAGGCACGATGTTATTAGTTGCTGATGACCAAAAACATGACCGCTCAATCGAAAACAGAAATTCAGTTCATTTACGAGTTCGGTGCCAGGTTTACTGGAGCCCATGCGATTGATAAAAGCATTGAAAGCAGTCGTAATGTGTTTTTGTACATGTCTATATTGTATCTTTGTATACACAGTGGTTAAAACGTACAAAAGTATTAAAAATATTTAAAAGTGTGAATGTATCTATACTGAAATTTAATGTGTTGTACATCGCTTGAGTAACTGTGAACGCCTCATGTTATGTATATTATATATGACATGTATAATTATTTTTAATGTATATAATCACTTGGCTATTCATTATACATCAACTAGAAATATAATACCATTGACTTTATTGACGGTAGCAGCAGACCTTCTTTGAAGACACCTTGACAATGGCAAGAGAAACATGACATAATGACCTTACACAATTCACAGAATATTTCTAAGGTTACCATTAATTAAATTATTGGTCGTAGGTTCGAGTCCATTTTGGTTACACAGGCCACCCGGACATCGGCGCAACTGGGAAAAAAATGAAGTAGATACGCTCTTCAACCGCAATCTTACCTATTGCACTGTCTTTACGTGACTTCCTTTACCCGGGTTTTGAATTGCAAGACATACGAAAAACGAAGAGTTCCTTTAGTCGAAATCGGGGTAAGAATGTACGAATGCTAGTACGTCCTTTCTCGACTCTTTTATCATTTCACTGATGGAATTGGAATATGGGTCTCCTTTCAGGATAAGAGGGTTAAGGCCACGGTCTGCCACGCTGACCAAACGAGATTTGGTAGTTAACACATACCTTTCAGAATATATCTGGAAGTTAATGAATATGACGCTGCCTGAAGTTGTTTTCTATCACTATTACAGTTGGATACATTTAATCTTAAAACGCACATTGACGTAGTCCTGAATGGTATAAAACTTGCGACGGTGGCGTTGAATATGACAAGTGAATCTTGACTAGCCCGCTGTAAGACAACAGCAAGTTGAAAATGCACGACAACACCCCACTATTTGCGGGGGG